>JAAVUC010000291.1:23438-181325 GCA_014898925.1 Fusarium nelsonii
GCCTGGCGGTGGACAGCCAGGTGGTGGTCAACCCGGCGGCGGACAACCAGGTGGTGGTCAACCTGGAGGCGGCGGCGGTAAAGGTGGTGGAAAGCAGTGAGGTAGCTATCAATGAGGCGGCAACAATTCTGAACTACGACCCTATGGAAGGTTGGTGGAAAGCTCCGCGTGGGTCTTTAAATCCCCACCGTCCGATCATTCAGAAACCACCTCGTGCGCACATTAGTCTAGTTCAATGCAGTAATAAGATTGATAATCTGCTTTTTGCCAAAATCTCTCATATCTTATAAAGTCGCTCCAGTTTTCTCTTTCAACTTTACCTTCAAATGTGATGTTCTCAACGACCATATGCTTGGTCTTGTCAAATGGAAATGCTGACTGGGAAAGGATGCTTAGCCAAGCAGTAATTCAAGATTCTACACCATCAGACTGTGAGAAAACTAGCACTCACCAATTTTCTTGTGTGACGGTGGAACCCTGGACATTCAACGACTATTCTATCTGTTACTTGTTCTGACATGCCCCCTCGACGCAGTTCCTAAGATCAGATTGACTTTTATTTTTATTTTTTTTTTAGATTAAGTTGTCTTTTGAACATTTTGATGGCTGTGCAAGGGGTATTATATGGTTCAGTTATACCGACATCTTGGGCAGGTCAGATAGCTTCAATTTCGTATTTTATCAGCTGAAGGAAAATGGTGAGTTCTTCAAAGAATCTTCCTTCTCGTTCATTAAAATTAATAATACTATTATTAATAACCTAAGACAGTAATCTACAAGCCAGCCTATTGCATCGATCATAAGACACGGCACGGCAGAAATAAGAAACATAACAAAGCTAAAAGACCGAGTTAATATGGGGCTCACCCTATAGGAGTAGAATAAATTCCTCTCATATTCTTCCCGCCCGCTCTGTTATGGCGATATTAAGACATGATAAGCAGGATGATTCATCAAGATAATGAACTTGAACCGCTGTTACACTTGGGATTAATACCCGAAAAGGTATTAGACACTGTGTTACACAAATTTTCAAGACAATGAAGTCAATCGGCCTGTAGATCTCAATTTTTCCAAGGCAGGGCTTGTATTTATTGTGTAGAGTGGCGCATAATGTCTTGAAATCTTGTATATAATTACGCAACAATCTACAGCAATGTGGTATACGTGTTCAAAAGAGCCACACAGTCCGGCATGTTAGGAAACATTTATATCATTATCAGCGCATCCATTCCAGTGTATCAATCTTCGCAGTTGTTTGAGCTTATTGGGTATATGTGCCGGGCTGCTCTAAGTCACTTCGACCTTGCAATAATTCTAACGCAGCCACCGCCTAATCGTCAAGTGAACAATTCTGACCCGACTATGGCAGAATCCAGAACCCTGGCCGAGCCGCAACCGAAAAGTTTTGAGAAGCCTTCTGAGACGACCCCTCTTTTGAGCAGCCAGGAATCATCCCATCCATCAACGGCGCCGCATGCATCGTCTCTCGCCCCTTCAGAGAATTCTGTGCATAGAATTCAACCTTCCGAGTACCCTCGTCATGCTGAAAACAACTTCAAAACACTTGAGCGAGGTGCCATACTTCGAATTGTGCTTGTGCTTCTTATTGGTAACTTTTACCCACCATCGAATCGTGTGCTTTTTAGCTGTGCTTGATCAGTCTAACGGAAGTTGATTCAGCTGTGTTTATTTTCAACGCCGATCGTTCGCTAGTTCTAGCTACACACCCCAGCATCGGCTCAGAATTCGGTGCTCTGGGTTGGTCCAGCTGGCTGTTCACAGGGTTCAGCCTTGCTGGAGCTTCAACACAAACTATACTTGGAAAGCTGGGGGATATCTATGGATGTAAGCCCGTAATCTTGTTTTCGTATATTGGATTCGCTACAGGTTGGTATGTTTGCTCTTCCTCTAGCTCGACACTCGATAGGCCTGCTAACTACTCATAGCTTCGTTGTGTAAGCCAAAATCGAGAAATTCCCTATAACAATTACCTCATGCTAAGTGATGACAAAGCGCAGTTGCCCAGTCTATGTTCACCGTTATATTGGGTCGAGTTCTTTCTGGCAGTGTTGGGGCGGGTATGACGGTCCTTGTTTCAATTCTTATCACTGACCTGGTTCCGGTACGCGAGTCCGCAGCCTGGAGGTCTTATATAAATGTGGCTGCGACGACAGGCCGAAGCCTCGGAGGGCCTTTGGGCGGATGGATGGCCGATGCAGTAGGATGGCGATGGTTTGTTGTCTAATCATTTCCTATTTTTCTGAGTTTTCAGATCAAGCTCAGCTGACTCTCTGGTTAATTATAGGTCATTCGGTTTGCAGGTTCCTGTATTACTGATCGCAACGTTTCTTTGTTGGCAGAAGCTCCCAGACAACCTAGGCGGACGAAAGTTACAAAGCGCGAGCCTCGACAAAAGCTTTGGTGGTTGCGCCAAGCTAGCTAGACTTGACTTTGTCGGGTCATTCTTACTAGCAATGTTCATATTGCTACTTTTGCTGCCAATGGAACTGGGGGGCAAGGAGATTCCCTGGTCTCACCCTATTATTCCTGGCCTTTTCATGGCTGCAGGTTTATCACTGGCACTTTTCATCGTTGTCGAGAAACGCTGGACAAAGGATCCTGTATTGGATCTCGATTTGTTCAAGCATCGAGACGTAGTTCTCTGCCTACTCATCGCTACATTGCAGTCTGCCGCTCAACTAGGGGTACGTATCAGGTGGATTATTGACATATATACCCCTTGCTCGTGAGCTGGTGCTGAACTGTTTCGAAGATGATGTTTTCCGTCCCTTTATACTTTCAAGTCACTCAAAAGGCTTCCAACAGCGAAGCCGGTAGCCATTTATTTCCAGCCGTTCTCGGAAATGCTCTCGGTGGAGTTCTTTGCGGCTACTTGATCAAACAGTATGCAGTTCAACCATTTGACGAAGGTTTACTAATTGAGTACACTAGTACGGGCAAATATAAGTGGTTAATTTACGCATCGACACTTACTGCCTCCCTTTGCTATTTACTCTTGTTGTCTACATGGCATGGCGACACAAATTGGATTGAATCAATTTATATCCTACCTGGGTATGTAATATAGCATCAGCCCATATCCCTTAGTTACAATATTGTGTTCTTAACCTCCCAATAGCGGCTTCGGAATGGGAATGACGTACAGTGCGCTTTTTGTTGCTATCCAGGCCTCTGTCAAACCAGGACAAGTTTCAGCCGCTCTTTCAACTTTATCTCTTTGCAGCGCTATCGGCGTCATCTCCGGCGTTGCAACTACCGGTGCAATTGTCAAGTTTGTTCTAGAAAATTCGTTGGAAACGAAGCTTTACCGCCTTGGATTAGACGCAGTGAAGAGACAAGCGGTTCGTGTTTGTGTTGGTCTATGGAAGTTCTCTAGTTTACTGATGAATATCACAGATTATCTCTAAAGCGGCCAGGGATATCGGATATGTACATGAAGCGAAAGACGAGATTAGGAAGGCTATTGTTTCATCTTATGTAGATGGAATTCTGTGCGGAAATGGGCTTTCATTAGCATTTGTCCTGATGGGTTTGATTTTGACGCTTGGTATAAGAGAGTATAAAATGAAGGGTTAGTAAAGAAATACAATAGTCGTACAGCAGACAAAGAGGGAGAAAGATCTCATTTTAATATATACCACTCTGTTAACTCAAATCAATTCAAAAAACTACGATGATACATGATAAGATATCTGCATGTTTCAACGTTTTGGGAAATGTATTACATCATACGTGGCTTAACATAAGCCTCTGACCGCTGTGCATGACATGAATCCCTTGGCGGATATCTGAACACGGTCAAGCCACAGGACGTGCCGCGCCGCATTAGACTAGGATGGGGTGTGACGAATTGCGCGTGACAAGACCGCACACAAATAAATAGAAGCGCACTCTCTTAGTTCTAGTTCCCTTCTGTGTTTTCTGCTTATCTCCAGCTAACCCACCCGCCACAACGATTAACACAAGTACGCAGAACCATGGCACCTCCGCACGGATATTCAACTGGTGTTGGCGCGAAGCATCGATTCAATTCACCAGAAGAAAGCTTTGACGTTTTTGTTGAGGAACAAGAACTCCTTTTACAGCCACAAGATGAAGATACTGAGGACGACAGAGAAGTTGAAGAGCACATTCCCCTGCGTAAGCACTTTACCTTGCTTGGATTAGGCTACCTCTCGTTTGTCTGCTTGAAACTCTATCCGGGCATGTTCAACACGATCCTTAGCCAAATATTAGAAAGCATACTCTGCCGGCAGTATTATGATACTAGTAATCCCACTTTAGATCCGCGCTGCAAAGACGAGACAATACAAGGAGAGTTGTCTATGTTGCTAAGCATGAGAGCTACGTTTGAGCTTCTTCCTACCGTCATTTTTAGCATCCCCTATGGGATAGCAGCTGATATCTATGGTCGCAAACCCGTCATTATCTTGGCCACGATAGGATGTGTTCTTTATGGCATACTCAACCTTGTTATCTGTATGTTCACCCACCAATAACTATATCATATCGGACCTTAACCTCTTTATTTCAGGCTGGTACCCTGAGATCTTTCCCCTGCATTTGTTTTGGGTCGCACCAATCATATACATCCTCGGTGGCGGACCATTAGTCCCAGTGATGATGATATATGCTATGGCAAGTGACGTTGTGCCCGAGTCGCGAAGGTATGCGTACTGTGATTCAACCTGGAAATACGCATCTTGCTAATAGCAACAAGGTCTGGTGTGTTTATTGTTTTATCGACAGGGTTGGTTCTCGGGACCCTGCTGAGTGGGCCTGCAACTTATTACCTGATGCCTAAAGGTGAATGGAATGCCATCTATATCTCAGTTGGGTTACAAGTACTTGGAGTGATAATTACGTCCTTTTTACCAGAGACTCTCACGGTCAGAAAGGAACAACCTGGCACCAACAACCCGCGAGGGCCTCATTCTACCACTACGCTCCGATCCAGAAGCCGAGAGTTATTGGTGAAACTCTTCACATCACTGCGACAAATATTTTCATCCGATACCACAGTAACACTTTTTGTTGTAAGCCTGCTCTTTATAGATGTAGGCGAAGATATTGCTTCCATCATCACAAAGCAATACGCTGCAAAGCGATTTAACCTAACCTGGCCAGAGGTACGGACACTGACACTTTGATCCGACATTGCTAAGTTGTATCAACAGGCTGGTGTTATAACATCCATGAAGAGTATCGCACAGCTTGTTTTATGTCTTGTTGTTTTACCATTTGCTCAAAAGGCGATGCGGCAATATCGGGTGTCAACTATCAGGCAAGACGCCCGAATTGCTCGTACTTGTTTAATCATCCTTTTAATTGCTTACTTCATGGCTGGACTTGCCGACAACTTGGTGGTATTCATCACAGCGATCGTAATGTCTGCAGTGAACTTCTGCTTGAATCCTGCTCTACGAAGTTTGCTGCTTACCATGGCCCACAACGCCGGGGCAGGTACTGTGCTTTCTGTTGTTGAAGCATTGAATGCAATGAGTGCCGTTGTAGCCGGACCACTCATGGCTGAGGGCTTTCGGCTCGGTATAACCTGGGGCGGCAAGTGGATCGGGCTGCATTGGTTTTTAGCCATGCTTATCTTGCTTCCGGGTGCTGTTATTGTAACCTGCATACGCTTTGACGACTTCGAACGGAGACGCGGCCTTCGTGTCGATGAAGACGATAACTTGTGAACTTACCTAAATATCGAACATTAGACACGGGATATCCGAAGCTTTCGACTACTTGCGCTGTTTCTTCCGTGCCTGTCTATTCATTCTTGTGTCAGAGTATGGTAATCAACAGTCACACCAAAATGCTTGTTTATAAGCTACATAAACATGTGATGATATTAAGCGCATTTTCCGGACCCTATTCTGAGTTGAACCTCAACTACTATTTGGACGCTGAATTATAAGGGTGGAAGGTCAGCTGCGCATAGGGAAGCGGATACGAAAATTGGACGTAAGCATAATGTAACCTTGATTTTTATTGAGCGTAAAAAGAAAAAGCCCTTTTCAACCTTGTGATAAGCTCTGACACTATGGCATTACGACTACTCTCCGTACGCTGGATAGCATCGCGGTTCTCATATGCTCGTCGTACAAGATATTTCATGCACTCGCCCGTAGTCCCCCAGACAAGGTATTTATAGACAGGCAATGTTGCAGACCTACTATTATCCCTTGCTTTAATAAGTTCATAGCCAATCTCATCTGCCATGCCCTGGAGCTGAGCAACGATGGCACCACTTTTAGCACTTCCAGCCTCATAGATAACTCGAGCTTGATGAACAGACTCAGTGTTATGTGTGGCAAGTACCAATTCCGTGTTTGGAAATTTCCCTTTGCCTGTAGTAATTTGATTCCATTGTTGGGTAAGAATCGCAGAGGCAATGGAGTTGTAGTGAGTGTCAGTCTCTGATTTGGTTTTCCAAAAGCACTGACGAGGATCTGAGCCAGGGTAGGCGCCACGGACAAGCTTTACGCCGAGCATGAACCCGCTTTGTTGTGCTTCTGAGAGATGACGTGATATGGTAGCAGAGGTAGTTTTTCTATAGGCTTGATAGGTACCGTAGAGAGTCGCGGCATCAGGGGTGTTATACCTGTGAGCGAATTTCATAGTCCAGCTATCAATCCCTGTTTGAAAGGTATCCTGTTCAGCATCAAAGATTAACCGAATGCCGCGATTCTGAGCAGACGCGCAGATATTGTGTATGCATCGGGAAAGACATGGAGAGGGCTCTTTGTTTTGAGACAAAAGATGTAAAGCGACCCGACCAGATCCAGTGAGTTTGACAGCAACAAAGTCGCCAGGCTCCGCCAGGTTGATAGTTTTCATTGTACTATTATGCCAAGGCTCGATTTCCGTACTGATATCGCGGTCTGTTTCCTTGCATACGCTGTCGATATTGGCGATTTGCGCTGTCTTTGGGCTCAACATAGCCTCCTTGGCGTAGGTCAGAATCACTCCGTCAAAGCCAATAGCCTTCAGATTCGCCATGGTCGAGCGAACCTCGTCAGGGGTTTCGCCCCCACAAAATTGTGTATAAAAGGTCTTCTTGAGGAGGAAGTGCAGGAAAGGATTCTTATCGGGGTTGAGGATGGAGTTTTCAGAATGAGCTAGAATCAACATTATGCGGATAATGGGCATCTGGAGGATAGCAGAACAAGAGACGGAGGTAATAAACAAAGAGCGGATAATGCTTCCTAAGGGCACAGCGGCGAGAGAAACATTTCCGGGCTTATCAACGCAGCCTTCAGCCGTAGGATCAGATAGGGACACCCCAGAAACGGCTTTTGTACGGCGATATGAAGACGTGATACTCTTGCGCGCCATAGAGTGCATCAAAACGCGCTGCAGAGGGTTGCGAAGCGATCTCGAGGGCCTCAGATAGAGAAGAGAGAACATTCTGTGCACCGATGAGTGATAAACTGCAGATCCAGAGATGATCGTGATTTAGTTACCGATCTGTCGAATATGGAAGCTGCAAAATGGGCAGTGAGGATGATGTGTTATATGTATGCGTAGTGATAATACATCGATGATGAATCTCCGACAAAATCGGAGTATTGACATGTAAGTACAGTTCTTGAATGCAAACAAGCGGTGAGGATAGGGAGTGAGTAACACAAGTATGGTGCGAATCGGACTGAGAGTAAACAATCCACAAGACCAATGAAGCATTGGCGATTATCGTAGACTGGTTTTGGCAAATAATGACTTGACCACCGTGTCATGACCAGGGATACGCTCGGACAAACCCTTACCTATGTCACTATTCGACTGCTAGATGACAATCCAGATAATGCCAGATGCGGGGTCAACAGGCTCGCAATTGGCAGTTTAGGACTTTGCTATTAAATAAACCAACTTCCTTTGGAGCATCACGTTCTTCACAGAGGACTTTGTATCCGTTGAACCCACACAATCTTACCAATGGAACCTTCGTCTGCTTCCGACAAGTCAGTAGCCGGTAGAAAGCAACCGTCGATATCACAAGATGCGGTACTAAACGCGATAAGAGCCTATCTCCCTAGTATTGAACCGAGGATAGACGCTCTCAATAGGTATGTGAGTAGCTATCAATCATGTCACCAACAGAAATATGTTCCATAACTAATTCTTATTGTGACAAAGATTCATAAGAACCCGGAGCTGGCATACCAAGAGCATAAGGCCCATGATGCGATTACTGATCTCCTGGAAGAATTGGGCTACCGAGTGACGCGACATGCGTATGATCTGGAAACATCATTTGAAGTCATCAGTGGGAGTGGTGGCAGAATGGTCAATTTCAACGCTGAGTATGATGCGCTCCCCGGACTTGGCCACGCATGCGGCCATAACCTCATTTCCACCGCTAGTATAACTGGCTTTCTGGCTCTGTCTCATGTCTTGAGGCACTTCGGGGTTGATGGTCAGGTACAACTCCTGGGAACACCGGCCGAGGAGGATGGGGGTGGAAAGATCGCACTCCTCAATGCTGGAGCGTATGACAGGACTGATGTTTCGCTTATGATGTGGGAGACTTACCCATTCCTACTTTAGCTGATCACCAGAGCAGAATAGACTGACATTAGCACAGGCACCCTATGTCTGAAAATGATTATACCAAGAGAGGGGTTTTGGGTTGTGCAGGGTTTTCGTCTGTTGCATCCTACAACATACAGGGCACTTACCATGGTGTCAGTGCACATGCTGGTGCTACTCCTTGGGAGGGCATAAATGCACTTGACGCCCTGGTCTCGGCCTATGTCAATGTCTCGATGCTACGACAACAGATATTGCCTTCGGAGAGAATCAACGGCGCCATTGTTGAAGCTCCGAAACCCTCATCTAATGCCATACCAGCACTCACGAAGACGGAATATACCGCTAGAAGTCCGACGATTCGGGGTGTAAGAAACCTTGCAAGCAGGATCCGACAGTGCCTCGAGGCTGGCGCGCTTGCGACTGGTTGCAAACTAGATATTGAAGAAAAAGCAGGGTACGCCGACTTGCGGGTGAATGAAGCGTTGTGTAGTTCTTTTTTGGGCCACATCGCCGCCAATGGTATCGAAGTACTGAGAACAGATGAGCCCGTTTCCGCGGCTACAGACCAAGGCAATGTTTCCTATGTTGTTCCTTCTCTACATGCGGTCATCGGTATTCCAGCTGCCGATGGATCCAAAAACCATACAGCTGGCTTTACAAAGGTCGCAGGAACCACCATTGCGTATGAGAGGGCTGTGATATCTGGGAAGGCAATGGCTTTGACAGGATGGGATGTGCTCACGGATGACGGGTTCTATGAACAAGTCAAACAAGATTTTGAAAGAGATCGTAAGCTCCGGTAAAAGGAACTGTACGATTTGGTTTTTAGAGTGTCAGCGGACTGCACCTGATTTTAAAGATGCCTCGAATCACCTTCATTAGTGACAATAGAACCGCGTCTAGACTGATGGTTGGAATGTGACACAGCTAACTAAATCTAACTTAAATAAGATGTATCATATTTGACGCAAAGCGTATGTACTTGATGCGTTATCAATGTCGTTGTCTGTCTAGATTTAGCTACCGAGCCCTTGATACAGGTTCATATTTGTCATGTTATACCGCGCAAAGTTACAATCCCTCGTGATCTATATCATGCTCCATAGGCCTTTTTATATAAGAATGCACCTGCACATAAAAGAGGCATGGTCAAACGGAATCCAAGTCTCTATATTTCTCACTTGGTTGCCAATTCTCGAATCGATATTCCCACCACGCATCCAATCATGTCTCAGAAAGTGGGCACTCATTACACAAACGGTGAACATGGAAGTCCAACCTTTTCTGGGAAGATAAGCACCCAGCATGCGCTCACAGCTGAAGAGAAGTACTCAGCCAAGAACTATCAGTCGCTTCCCATTGTGTTTTCCCGCGCTCAAGGCGCTTCTGTGTGGGATCCTGAAGGCCGTCACTACCTAGACTTTCACGCGGCCTCAACAGCCCTGAATCATGGCCATTGTCATCCAAAGCTTGTTGCCGCCCTTATTGAGCAGGCTTCGCGGTTGACTTTGACATCCCGGGCCTTCCACAATGATGTATATCCTCAATTTGTCGAACTGGTGACCAAGCTTTTCGGTTATGACAGAGTCCTCCCGGCAAGTACGGGTGCCGAAGCGGCGGAGACGGCAATCAAAGTTGCGCGTAAGTGGGCCTACAAGGTCAAAGGCGTACCAGAGGATCAAGCCATCGTCTTCGGGTCCGCTGGTAATCACCATGGACGGACGGTAAGTAAATTGAGCTCCTGTTTGAGGGATTGGTTGTTAATCAGATGACCAATTCCAGTTGGCAACCATTGCATTAGCTTCCGATGCCATGTCACGCGACAGATACGGTCCCCTAGACCCCAACATTAGCTGCGTTATCCCTGGAACCGACCGGTATATCGAGTACAACAACAAATCCGCACTTAGAGAAGCCTTTGTTGCAGCAGGATTCCATCTTGCTGCTTTCTTCATCGAGCCGATCCAGGGGGATGCGGGCGTTATTGTAGCAGACGACGACTACCTTCGATATGCAAGAGAGCTTTGTGACAAACACAATGTTCTATTAGTTTGCGACGAGATACAGACCGGCATCGGGCGAACAGGAAAGCTCCTTGGCCATTATTGGAGTGGCATAAAGCCCGACATGGTTCTTCTGGGCAAGACTATGACTGGTGGTATGTATCCCGTTTCGTGCGTACTGGGCAATGACGAGGTAATGCTTACCGTCGAGCCCGGAACACATGGATCAACTTACGGTGGTAATCCACTCGGTGCAGCTGTGGCGATGCGAGCTCTACAAGTTGTGGAGGAGGAACAATTGGCCGAAAATGCTGATCGACTTGGCCGCGTTATGCGTGATGGTCTCAAAGAGATTCAAGGTCGAACTCCCATTATCCAAACGATTCGTGGAAGAGGTTTGCTCAATGCAATGGTTATCGACCAAACCAAGGCAAATGGCCATTCTGGTATACGTCTTTGCGAGTTGATGAAAGAGAAAGGACTTTTGGTAATTGCCAGCTCAATATTCCGTCCTTCCTTATATGTGGTCACTAACTGCATGTTAGCTCAAGTCTAGCCGCACTGGCATAATCCGTATATCTCCACCACTGATTATCAAGGAAGAAGAGATTCGATGGTCGTTGCGCATTATCGAAGAGTCAATCGAGGGGCTTCTGCAGCTTCCTCATGCTCCATGAGAGGAAGATCCATCAGAGATGTCTTTGTCAGACTTCCAAGCATTTATAGAAGAGAAGAGATACTATACCAATGTTTACCTATCACAATCTGTCCATGAGTACTCCGTTCTTAAATCATACATCTGTTGCTGATAAATCCTACTGTCTCATTCCAGACAAGTCCCATAGTTTAGCTGTCTTATTCCGCATGAATTCACTGATATCCACCACTTCCAGGGCATCTCCGTAAAGCCGATCGTTACTGTCCTGGGGGAAGAATTGTTGAACCACTTTTCGCACAGCAAGTTTATCCGACCAAGTTCTTGGTACTGCTTCGTGTTGTCCCAAGTGGCGAAGAACTGTCGGGAGTTGATATGCAGGGAGATCTTTCGAAAGATCCATTCTGATCCTTTCCAAATCGACTTTCCCGACGCCATCGCAAACCCGCACAAGGGCAGCTACTCGGGTATCGCAGTGTGGATCGGAGACAGGCAAGATGTACCCTTCCTGGATATAAGCGAGCGCTGTCAAACTCGCTTCAACTTGCGGTCGAGGTACTTTATAGGTGTAGAATTTGAATACTATTTTGACACAGAGTTAAATCTTTCCCACAAATATAGATTAAATGGAAACGGAGCGGTATCCACAATCCATGTTGGCTCTTCCTTGAAAGATTAGCCTCCCATTGTGACGAGCGACCAAATCTCCAGTCTTGAAATATCCTTTCGAGTCGAAACGTTCAGCAGTTGCTTCCGGGCAATTTAGGTACCTAGATCGTAATAAGATGCTATTCACTGGTCCAATTCAGGCCCGGTCAAGAACATACCCAAGGAATAATGATGGCGTCTTCACAAGAAGCTCACCTTCATCATCTTCTAGTTTTATCGTGACGCCCGTGACAGGAACTCCCAGATCGTCCTGGAATGTTCTTATGTTATCAATGTAACTCCTCGAAAAACTCGTGTCTTACCTTGGTAGTGTCCAGTTCTCCTTCACATATCGATATCTCTTGGGTTTCTGTTGACCCATATAGGACTTTGAGCGGTCTACCACCACGTAGGTCTTTCCAGAAACCCTTTAACTTCTTAGAAGGCATGGCCCCTGTTGCACAGGCGTCGCGGATGTATTGTACACCGCTAATGTATTCCTCCAATTCCGACTGGGGCAATTTTGCCAGGTTTTCCTGAAAATGATGCATCATGCCGTACCAGAAAGTAGGAGATAGAACAGTTTTGGTTATGTTCTGCTCGCGAAGTTTCTCCCATATCAGATTGTAATTGCGTCCAAAATTGTGAATCTCGATGCGAACACCAGTAAGGAGCATCTGGAAGACCTTGGTAAAGTACACCGACCAGAAAGCACCACTTGGTATAAGGCAAAGTTCATCATTAGGCCCAGCCTCCGCCATACGAGCATACTTATTAATGGTTCTGCGCGCGTGCAGGACACCTTTTGGAGGCCCGGTCGTACCCGAAGTGAAGAACACAATGCTAGGACAATCTTCCGCTACCACCATTGACTCATTGAGAGTGTATGATGTGATCGGTAGTAGACCTTCATCTGGAACTTGGCTATCAATCGTAAAGGTAGGGATGGTGAAGTGGTTCTGAATTCTGACTCCAAGTTCTGTTTGCTTTGGACTGACCAGCAGGAAACGTGCATTGCACTGTTGAAGCATATATGCTGCCTCTTCTGGCAGTGCACCTGTGGCTTTTGTTTCATCCTCCCGTCAGTAAATGTTAATCGTGATATGTTCTTGCTCAACTCACGCATAGGAACGACCACACCCCCGTAGGCCAGAACAGCGAGGACAGCGACGATAAACTCATAGCCATTCGGTGCTAAGACAGCGATATAGGCCTTTCCAGGTTCTTTCAAGGTAGAGTCATCAAGACCTTGTAGCTTGTGCAAGAGTGTTGAGGTGCCGTGGACGATTTGACGATAGCTAAACTGTGCATCTTGGCTATGGTCATCAACAATAATTTCGTCCTTCTTTTCGGTAGCCAATTTGAGGAGTCTGGTGAACAGAACGTCCTTGGGTAGGTCCTTGTATATGAAGTGCATACTGTGGTGATGTCGTAAATCTTCTAATTGAGCGTAGGGAAAATGGATACTTGGAAAACCTTGGAGCGGGAGATCGTTCGGTATTTAACCTGCTAGGTTCAATGATAAGACGCCAAAGCAGCCCAAGAACTGCCTAGCTGCCACGACTTCATACCACATACAGACATACATTCACACACCAAACATAAATTCACTGTCTCATAGTACGGTACATAGCTAAATATTCTCGTGGGATGAGATACACCTGGTTGAAGTTCGAAATTGAAAGCAATGACTCAGGCATGTCGTGTATCTGCATTGGCACGAATATTTACTATCAATCAATCCTCATTCCATGCTCTCTTCAGACCATTGCTGTAGCCATTTGGCAGAGCTAACCTTGCAACATCGGCATATGAGTCCATGGCCGCAGTGGCTGATTGGGTTATACCATCGATATCTCCATGAATGATAAATGCATTCCATCCCATGTTAATTCTACTTTTCAAGGTTGAATGAGATATCCCAAAACCCATCATGAAGAGACCATTGGCCTTGGCTGCATCTCTTATTTTCTGGAGAGCGGACACAAAGCGAGGTTCATCACCATCCAGACTACCTGTCGCCAGACCCATACACAATCGCAAATCACCAGTCCCAATAAACAGACCATCAACTGGAAACATAACCATGTTAGCACAAAATATACAAAATAACTCAAGCTGCAGGTAAAGGGAGCCAGTTTTTCTCAATGCATGCGGGGATAGGAAGAACAACACGTACCGCCAGGAACTTTGCATATATCTTCGACATTTTCCAACCCCTCCAGATCCTCGATTTGGCAGATTACAGCTGCATGGTTATTCCAAACGTCGTAGACGGTCTGCCCTTCTGGTGTCTTACCTTGCTGCTCGTTGATCAAAGCAGCTGGAGGAAAGCTTCGATCCCCCTCGGGCGGAAATCTTGCCAGCCGAACGAGTTCTTCAGCCTGCCTCGCATTTTGAACATGGGGCATAATCACCCCTCCTGCTCCAGCGTTCAATGCATAAGGAATTAACTCTGGTGAGCAGCCCGGAATTCGTACTAACGGCACCATTGAGCCATTAGAGTGATATTGAATCATCCGAATGAGGCCTACGAGTAATGTTGCATTTAATGGCGTGTGTTCCTGCGTTCAAGTGTCAATGGAACGAACATTTCGAAAGTTAATCTACAACCACCTCGTGAAGTTCTTAGGGTAATAGGTAACTAACCGCGTCTAGGAAACAGAAGTGATAGGGTGTTGAAGCGATGATCCGTGCCGCTTCTTCATGGGGAATCCGACAGCCCGTGCCCCACAGTATTGTGCCAGAGTTTAGCATTGACTTGAAATCAGTTGGTTGAGCCAGGCTCAAGGCGTTGTAGTCTTTTGTGTTAATCGTTCTCATCGCGTTGTTAGTTATACCACTTGTCGAAGTGGATACCGGCAAAAGCCGTGGAAAACACTCGTGTATATGTAGTCACAAGATATTGACAAAGGGAAGTCCAGACAATTTATCTGACTTGGAGACAGACAAAGTTGGGAGGTAAAGGTACGATTGATGGGGATGACTTTAAGATGTTACCAGTGCTGTCTGTTCTTCTTGCAAGCATCTTGCTTTCAACTAGGTTCTGTGAATGGCCTGGTGGGAAGCTCGATTGTGACCACTCCATGACAGATGCATAGCCTCAGGAAGACTGGCGTATAATCTGTAGACGTGTCTTTGCCCATGGCAGGACAACATGCAGATGATAACCCTTGTTACATCAAGAAAGCTTACGAAGTGCCACTGGAGATGTCAATAACGGAGAGGGTACTGAGGACACTTGAAACAACAACTATTTAAGTTAGATATCTCTTGTTAAAATTTTGTCACAAACCATCTAAGCTCATACATCAGCAAACTTTCACTTGAATAAAAATACAACTGTTCAAATGTCCACTGCAAAACTTACATCTGTATCTTTGGCTGGCTTGCTCGCTGGTCAACCCGATGCTGTGGACGATCTTGTGTCTTCTTGTAAGACAAATGGCTTCTTTTATCTTGACTTTCGCCATACGTCGACATGTGATATCTTGGAACTCGTTGAGAAGCTTGCCCTAATCGGTAAATCTGTGTTCAAGCTGTCGCTGGATGAGAAAGAAGAGTACAGCACTGAGAAGTATTTACCCTCAAGGCTTTTAGGGTATGTTACATCCTTCTCCATTTTTTCTCTGGTTTATCTTGCGTCCGTTGGTGTTGATAATGATCCATTCGCCCGTAAGGATTAGAGTACGCTAAGCAAGAATGGTTTAGGTATAAGAGAGCCGGGTGTTCTGTTGGACCATTTGCGGGAAAGAAGGATGGCTACGAAAGCTTTTCGGTTCGGTTCCCTGTCTATATACCTTTCCTTTGAGCCTCCACTAACTCACTATCACTAATTAGATTCACAACAATGGCATTTTCGGCGATGACGGTATGATTGTTCCACAGGAGATCGATGACAATTTGGATCTGTTCAAAACCTTTATGAGCGAAGTTCATGGATATACCGACTGTATCTTATCCATCCTTTCCAAAGAATTGCAACTCCCCTACGACCTGGCTCAATGCCACAGGAAGGACAAACCTTCATCAGCGAATATGGCCATGCTCAATTACCTACCCTGGGGTAGCAGCAATAGGGAGATTGGCAACATGGCCCACACTGATATGGGAACCTTGACCGTGGTCTTCTCGAAATCGGATGGCTTACAGGCTATGTTACCTGGTCGTGAAGATTGGTCGTTCATCCCACCTCGAGCGGGACATGCTGTCGTTAACGTCGGTGATTCGTTGAGGTTCCTGTCTGGGGGCAAACTCGCATCCTCTCTCCACCGTGTCGTTCCCCCTCCTGATGCCACTGGTCAGGATAAATTCTCTGTCATTTACTTCCTTCGACCAGAATTCGATGCCAAGTTCAAAACCTCCGATGGACGAGAGATAAACAGTGTTGAATGGCATAATCAGAAGTACGCACTTTTCAGGGAGGACAGCCTTGACGCCAAACAACATGGCGCCATGTTGACTGGTCGAAGAGAATACCTTGGAGCAACTGAGGCCTAATTACCAAGAAGGCGCAACCATTTAAGCCCTGTCTGCTTTGATACAGCACTGAAATTGACTATCATTGAGCTTCTTCGCACTGAACTATATCAGCCTGTGATCTGTGACTGGTTGGAAGGAATGAGCCTGGATATGAAGCCTGGGGTAGTGTGAAAGTACCAGAGTCATTATGGTAGAAATGTTGAAGAAAAGCACCAAAAAAACACACATGGAAGCCTTAGGAGCAGTTCTATCTTACGACTTGAAGCTCCGCCTCATCTGAATGTTGGTGCCAGTCTTCTATAACTAGCGAGAAGGGAGAGAGTCGAGTCTCCATGAAAGGATCCAAATATGTCGTGGAGCTCAGTCCATCTGATTTTGATTAGTACAAATGCTAAAATATTGAGGAGAGGAACGTACAATTACTAGAAGGATCGGCTGATGTCATAAATTCAGAGCAGATGGCAGCATCATCCAGCATGGCTACATCCTCGCATATCGTTAGTTGCCCGCGTGGTGTGATTCCTTGATCTGCATGCGGTCCCACTGGCGGTCCCACTGGAGAGAGTAGGGGTGGTGAAGCCCAGGAAAGCTCAGCCTGTTCTCCTGGTCCTACTTTGAGACTGTGTAAGCATGTATACGTTAATGAAACCGTAAGGCTTACCGCCAGTGTCAACATCTTGCTTAGTTGTCATATCCTTCATTCGTTGTGCAACATGACTACCCAGTTCTGAAAGCCCCAAGTCTTTGACGATCTCGCAGATGCCAAGACTAATAAATCTTACGGCCGTAGCGTTCATTTGCTCCTTTGTGCATCTTGATGTATACCTGCAAGATAATTGACTGTAAGACGTGACTTGGTCATCCGGGGGATGGGTACATACGCTGAGCGAGGTATCTCGGAGGGCAACGCGATTAGGAAACCGAGGTCTGATATTTGGGTGAATATCTTAGTCCATTCATGATATTTACATCCTTGATCGACCCAATTCAGGCATTTGTTAGCTGCTTTTAAAGTTTGAAAGCGCTCTGGAAAATCGTCACAAAGCTTCTTTGCCAATTCCTGGCGCCTGTCTCGTATCCAGTGTTCACTGGTATGGTAGCCAGCCTCCACCACATGTCGATAAATGTTATGACACTCAAACCTGTGGTAGATGCTCAGCAAATCACGCATGTCAGCGTTTTCTTGTTTCGTTGCTATGGCAGCTCTCCATCCTCTTCGATTCGGCAGTGAAGCTTTGGATTCCTCGACTTTACGGAGAAATAGATCCCGGTCTGTTTTGCAGGTCTCCAAAACGCGTCTCAGATTGGATGAGAAGGTAATTTCGGTGCATGAGGCCAGTCGAGTTCTGTCAAGCGTATCATCATTAGGAGCGAGCGAGAGCGCTACGGTATTGGAAGGGTGTAATGTTGGAGTATTCAGTAGAGGTGCTGTTAGTCCATTCAAGGTGCCCTGCCCCCACAATAAATTCTGACGAGGAAGTTCGATGTCAGAGGTGTTCAGGCAATCGAGTGTCTCAAATATCTGGCTCACTGTAGTATCTTGAAGGTGTTCTGGGATCGATGTCGAAAGGGTATTGTTGTCAAAAGAAACTGGATCCCGGGATTGTTGGACCGTGGTGACACCATCATTAGTGTCCTCAATTAAATTCAGATCTCGGCTGGAATCGAGTGGCGGGGCGGGTGATCTCAGACACGACCTATTCTCACTGGAGTTACCGAGCCTGTTAGTCGTTGGTGACACGTCAAGGACTTTGTCCTGTTGGGATAATGCCGATGGAACTGTGGGAGTGTATATCAGCAACCATCAGGTCATGTAGGCCCTGCCATAGTTAAGCCACCAGGAGTTGGAAGTGATGCCCCGAATATGCTTCATGAGCAGGGGTTCTAGCTTGCATGGAACCAGAAGGCACAACTTACAAGACGGGCACAACAAAAGGAATAGGCGAATCAAAGCAGATGACTCGTCTCTCGAGAGATGCATAAAACATTTGGAAGTTTCAGCAGCAGATAATTTGCTCTCATTGGCACTACAATAGCGGCCAAGCTGAGAAAGCAAGGTTTGGAGGTCAGCATTTGAGCTGGACTCAAAATGCATCTTGGAACCAAAAGTGGACCTTGGCGTTGGACAGTCAATACGGTGAATAGGAAAAAGGGCCGAGATCCGATGCGACTCAGACAATACTGCCGAGTGATGTCGTAATTAATAGCCTCAATGGCGAACTGGCCGAGGGATTCAAAACCCGAAGTGGTGAAATCCAAGATATAAGGCAGTAGTGCCCCCCGATGGCCCGAAACAAGTTTAGCTCATAACGGCTGCGATACGGGACGGCCCTAGTGCCTTTTCGTTATTCCCCGCATCGGGCATGCACTCGGTGTGGAAGCCATGCTTCCCATTCATACAGCACATTGCATGATATACGTATGCGAGGCCACCCATTGATGGCAGAACAAGAGTCTGGCAATGAATGAGCGTCTTGGCAAGCTCGGCCTCTGTTTCTAGTGTCGGGAGTGTGTTAATAAACATCCTTTGCCCTTATGTCCAGTGTACCTGAATAATATCAGTTGAAAGTGCCAGGCAGGCTATCGGGTGGGCCCCACTGACTTCTTAATATTACAATGGACTGATCTGTAAGTGGATAGGTGACTACAAACCTGCTCAATGTCGATCTGTAAATCTGCACTACTCAAAGACTCCGAGATTCGAGCAAGCCAAGAACCCCACTTAAGCATGAAAACTCATTGAATTTCATAACCATGTGGACTTGCAGTGAGTTTTGATAGGCTCTAAATTCTCGAAGGCTTGTGGTAGGATGGCTAATGTTGACTGAAAAAGTTGAACTGCAGATTGGAGAATCGTCGTAAGCTTAAGAAAACGAGATTAAGGGATGCACCATCAGTATTCTATTCTGTATTTAGTCTAGCGTTCTTTCCTCGCACGAACTACTGACGAACCCAAATTGGTTGCTGTTTGCTTACATGTATCAACGGGGAATCAGCATCCGCATCCTGTTTGGTAGCAATGCAGTGATTGTCCCACAATATTATCACATAACAAATTATGACAAAGATAAGCGAAGAATTAAATGACCTGTCGCGTGGGGGGCTATTGCCATACAGTGTTCATCTTAACTTGATGATTATGTTTATTGAGGAGCAAAAGCGACATGGTGGTCCATCAAGGGTAGGTAAGACCTTTTAAGCTATTCTATTATGTTACTCGCAGTGTCTTCAGCGGCACCATGTCTTTCCTCTTCGACTCCCGACCTTAGCGGGTACAGGCTACAAGGGTAATAAAGGGCACGCGTAGTACACGAAATGTAATTGGCCCGCCCCAACTAATAGGTCCCAATCACATCTCAATGGCTCTAGTACCAAATCACCATCAAGCAGACACAAAGTTAGGTGGCGAAGTGTGCCCTGCGTTACCCTTACGAACTGTAATTATCTTGGACTTGACCTTCTTTTCAACACAACAATTTCTCCACACTGTTAAACTACGCCAGGTACATGTGGGACACTCCGAGATTATTAGTGGATGCACAGGCTCAAATCTCAGATCGTCAGCTATATAGAGGGGCCTTTTGCCTGGTAAGGCCTTGCATTCATAAAGCATAATGCACAGTGGGCCACATACCTGGTAGCACATAGAAGGGAAAATGCACCTAACAATGCTCCTATCCATTTCCAATCTAACAGAATCAGACCAGCTACTGCACAATGTGGCAACACTCGACCTGATTAAGCTTAATCAGAATATAGTTCCAGCACCGGAAGAGGGGATCTCGTGAATAGAAATATAATCACTAGTGCTGTGCTCCTTCTCTCATGTGTTGCCTTGTCTCTTCATTCCTCCATCTTTTCAATCATGGCAATTAGCAGGCGTCTCCCACAACTCGCTTTCGAAGCAGTTCGGAGGCAGTTTCCAGGCCTAGACAAGGGCTCCATATGTCTCAACAATGGCGCAGGATCTCTAGTATACAGAGGCGTCATAGAGAGGTTAGTGTTCGCAAGCACATTCCTTAAGGTGTCGTCGATGTGTTTCATTCCTGACGCGCACAAGTATAACTAAGACCATGTCTCATCCAAACATGAATCTACGCGGACTGGATTCCAACAGTCAGGTTGATGTTCAAAAGCGTGCCGCTCAATTGGCGAAAATAGCATCTTTTGTGAACGCCGATCCCGACGAAATCGGTAAGACCTTACTCAGGACATCAGGCCTGTACTGTTACTGACACTTTTGGCCGTGCAGCGTTTGGAGCTTCCACGACAGGGTTACTACGAACTTTGACCAACTCTCTGGGACCCAACCTCAACGCTGATTCAGAAATAATTGTCTCTACCTTATGCCACGAAGCCGGAATAACTGCATGGTTGGCGTTGGCAAAGAGTCTGGGAATAGTCATTAAGTGGTGGAACCCTCCGACTGTCAAAGGACAAAATTCCGACCCTAAGCTCACCTTATCCACCCTTCGCCCTCTTTTGTCTCCCAAAACTAGACTTGTGTGTTGTGGGCATGTCTCAAACATTACTGGAACAATTGAGCCCATAAAGGATATCGCAGACCTCGTCCATACCATTCCCGGTGCCATGGTATGTGTAGATGGGGTAGCCATGGCACCCCATCGCCCTGTCGATGTAAAGGCTTTAGATGTCGACTTTTACATCTTCAGTTGGTACAAAGTCTTTGGACCCCACATCTCACAAATCTATGCTCGTCGACGTGTTCAGCAACGGTTCTTGACCAGTCTAAACCATTACTTCTTCGAGCCCACTGCCCTTTCAAGCAAATTAGGCCTCGGCAATCACTGCATTGAACTCGAGCATGCTGTTGTCCCAATCATCCGCTACCTGGAAGACGAAATCGGCTGGGAGTCCATTATTGCTCACGAGCAAGCCATTACAGGGTATTTACTTGACTATTTGACAGCAAATTCCGATCTGTTTACCGTTTATGGATCGCAATCATCTGATCCGAACACTCGGGTTTCTTTAATTAGTTTCTCAGCAAATGGACTTTCATCCGACAGGGTAGCACAGGAGATTCACGAAACGTCGCCTTGTCGGCTTATAAGCGGGGATTGTTGGTCTCCTCGTACAGTCTATGATATCTTGGGGCGCGGTGATGATGGCATTATGCGAGCAAGCTTGGTTCATTACAACACCATGGATGAGATGAGAGCTTTCACGCAGACTTTGGAACAGGCCGTACGTAACCTAAGGTACCGAGAAACTCGGCCGTCCCTTGCCGCTCATAGCTAGATACAATGAACAATTATCATTTGATTGAGATGCTTTTTACTTGATTACATCTTGGAGATTACTTTCTGTAATACATGCAATAGCGTATAAATAGTGTTTCGAACTGAGAATAGCTATTGTGAAAGTTGTGCAAGGTTGCTCCGCGCTACTATTGTCGCAACAACAATGAAAAAGTCAATATGTAAGCCCGTCAGTAATTGCATATTGTAGACTGGAGCTATTTCTCCAGGATGGAGGCAAAGTCTGACCTCAATCAACAACAACGTCATGACACGCCATCCTTGTTATTATTTGCTGAAGTTGCCAAATTCGATACTTTCAAGCTTCCAACCCCTCACGGCCGAATTGTTATGTTGTAACCCACATAAATAGATAAAGCAACACCTTGGACATCAGTACCATGCAGTCCGTGAATTTTCATCTTTATTTCTATACTTGACTCTCATAACATTGAACAATGAGTTTCGCCCCTCAGCAAAAGAACTCCGTTCCCAATGGCGATACCAATGGGGACACGGAACACTCACGGCTTGATAAGCCCCTGAGTCTCAGCGGCGCTTTAGAAGCATATCGCTCTTTCAAGGTCACTCCTGTCATTGGAACCGAATTTCCCGATGCGAATGTTGTGGAATGGATGAAGTCGGAACAGAGCGATGAACTTCTTCGGGACCTGGCCGTTACAGGTAAATTTAATACTGAGACCCTTCTCAAAGCATAGCTGACAATAAGAAACAGCATCTCATCGAGGTGTTGTATTTTTCCGTGCTCAGACAGATCTTACCAACGAGCTTCAAAAGGAGCTGGCCGATCGTTTAGGACGGCTCACCGGTAAACCAGAGTCTTCAACCCTACATGTCCACCCTTTGCAAAACTTCAATCCAGAGGAAGACAAGCATATCAACACCATAACAACCGACCAAGCAGCAAATCCCGCCGAGGACCTTTGGAAGAATAGACCTAGCGACATCAGGAATAGTTGGCATACGGACGCTGGGTATGAACCAAACCCACCAGATTACTCAATTCTGAAAGTAGTGAAATTACCCGAAACCGGTGGAGGTAACTAGCAATATTTTTATTACATTTCTGTCTGATACCAAAATGCTGACTGCGCAACCTAGACACTATGTGGTCCTCTTCCTGTGAGCTATATGATAAGATATCTCCCAGTTACCGCAAATTTCTCGAAAGCCTCACAGCCACATTCTCCCAGAGAAGGTTGCCACGTGTAGCTAAGGAAAAGGGGTTTGAACTTTATACCGAGCCGCGCGGGTCACCAAACAACATAGGCACGTCTCTTACGACTACACACCCAGTCGTTCGTACCAATCCTGTAACGGGTTGGAAGAGTCTCTTTGCTGTTGGTAACCACGTGGAGAGCATCAATGATCTTACTCCGGATGAGAGTAAACGACTGCTCGACTGGTTTCTACAGTTGATCGTTGAAGAGCATGACAGTCAGTTGAGACATAAGTGGAAAAGCCCATATGACCTTGGTGGGTACCAAAGCTCTGTATTTCTCTGGAAAGTTTCTAACTTCATCACAGCCATTTGGGATAATCGCACTGTTTATCACACAGCAATTTTTGACTATGCTGGACTTGGTTCGCGAACAGGACATCGTGCTGTCGGAATTGGTGAACGACCATTCTTTGATCCTAAGAGCAAGACTCGCAGAGAAACGCTGGCCTGCAACTAGAATTCGTCGCGTAGAACTTGGGGCCTTGACTGTTCGATCTAAACATTTCTTCAGCTTCGTAATAATCTTAAATTATCACCTGGGGCATATTGCTCCAAGGTTCGAACCACGATTAAAATTGCATCTAATCTTATCACGAATCTGCTCAAACGTAACACTAGCAAAAATTTCCATTCAATCAGGTCGTCTATTAACTATTCGTCTAATATTCTTTTAATAACTGTCCCACGCCCAAGTCTCACTCCACTCTTATTATTCCCAACAACAGAATTGGGTTCTTTCGGAAAAAGGGAAGCTTAAAAACTCAGTATGATCGAGATCGCGTATGGCAGCTAAGCTACAATCAGGATGCCAAGAATACTGCGACTAACAAGGACGCCGTTGGCACAAGCTGCTACGAAGAGAGTACCAGGTTTCCATCCTCCATCCCTCAGCCAACTCAACCTGACTAGGACACCAATCAATCAAGTAACGGTATGCAATAACTATAAATATATTCCTTTTCACGTACTTTACAGAAAGTCGAAGTCTCAATTATTAACCATTTCAATATTTTCAAACACCTCGTTAGTACGAGCATATCACCATGGGCAGCATAGAAGCCGACGTGGCTACTGGTAATGTTATTTCCACCAAACTCCCTACGCAGGATGTGTTCCTATTTGCCCTCAACCGAACTTGCTCTCATGTCCTATGTCGCCTTCTCTCCGACCAGCCAGGATGGACTCAGTCAAACTACCACTTCAAACGAGCGTTCGATTTTGCTAGAGAATCGTTCAATTGGGATTCAATCGCTTCAGTGTCTGAGGATCAGCGGCGCGGTTTCGAAAAGCTTCTCCAAGAAGGGTTTGATGAAATTCAGGTTGAGAGAAGTTTAGATGAAGCTGAAGTAAGTTTCCTATCCAGTCATGGGCTTGGTATCCGTGCTGAAAGCAAGAGAATAAATCGATGTTCCTCAAGGAACACACTTTCTACATATGGGAACCGTCCAGGCTCTCCCAGAGTATGTGGGGTGGTCCTTGTAGCCCTCCTTTCACTGTTCAGGAAAAGGGATCTTCATCCCTCTTGACAGAGCTAAAGACAAACCCAACTATATTTCCTGATCAATGGCTGTCTCAGTGGAGACCTATTTTCCTCATCAGGCATCCGGCCCTCACCTTTGAGTCTTGGTATAGAGCAGAAAGCGGCGCCCGGCATATCGACCTTGCGGATAGGTCGTGGGCCTTCTATACGACCTATCAATACTCTCGACAGCTTTACGACTGGTTCCTGACCAGTGGTCTCAGTAAAAGCAAACCAATTGTGGTTGACGCCGATGATATTTTAGAGAACGGCCCAACGATCAAGAATTTGTGTGTCTCAATTGGCATGGATGAGACCAGAATTCTCTATAAGTGGGATACAATCCAGCCACCAGAAAATGCCGGACGCCGCGAGCTGGATTTTATGAGCGGCTACTGGGGCTCGACTTCTGTTGATAGCTCCAAAAGCTCACGAGGGATCAATTTGGGGACCGTATATACTCGATGGGAGAAGGATTTCAATGCCACAGTTGCTAATGAACTCCGAAGGATTGTGGAAAGCTCTATGGCAGACTATAATTATCTGAAGGATAGAAAAGTCTAAGCCAATCTGGATTCAAGCCATGAATCAGGAATGTCATCCGATCGATCATGTTCTTCCCTAGCTGTATCATGTCCTAGATTGCACTGCAACATACATCGTACTTCTACAAATGGTGAACCTGGCTCCTCGAGTACAGCTACGGGACAAAAGCTCGCCGAGCCTACCATCGAAGAGACTCAGAAGGTATCTTTAAGTACTAGTGGCACTTGTCCAAGTGTCAGGCGGAAGCACCTTTCTTGGTATATCGTCTCGTCAAAATGGTACGGCGGCCAACGCAGAAGATGTGAAAATATGACAACGATCAAGAACTGCTTGTTATGGCCATCCCCACATGATAAATCCAGGGTTGAAGTTTGTGATGTTTTTTAGTTCTCTGTTGAGATTTGCACCGGAGATTGCAATTGAGATGCAGCCACCCAAAGCTCTGAGGTCATTGATAAGGCCCTTGGCGGTCGGTACAGACATGTTAGCTAGAAAGTCGTCAGAAAGGCCTAGCATCACCTTCGGAGATAGGTCTCTATCCATAATGATACTCTGATACTCTGTTAAGCTGCAGTAACCGTCATCACAAAGTTGAAACCTAACAGACATCATGATAGACTTGTATACAATATCCCTCAGCGCGGGTGTGCGTAAATAACAACCAACTGAAATATTATAATGAAACCCTGGCCGATGGAAAGACATTCTACTGTCAGGGATGACTGCGCATAGCACGGCGAAACAGCCCGCCCACCTCGCTTTTCTCAGAAAGTGTACCTCTTCACTGTTCTACACCGTATTTCGGAAACCCTCGGTGCATCGATGCGCCGATCTTGGCTGTGCATTTATACTATATCTATTTGTTGAGGCAGGAGCTGTTGTTAAGCTTTATTTGTGGTGTTGTTGAGAACTCTGATGGAAATGTTGCTGTATTCAACTGGCCTTAGGGTATTGAGGCTGACTGCTGTGTGTAAAAATGCTGTGTTATTTACTGTGTGGCATCGACCTCTCGGGTATCAGGCAAAAACACATTTCAATACTCTATCTATTTTATGAAATGTTGTAATTCATGAGTTGGCGTTGAAATTCAGATTTCGCACTTAGTTCTCGGAATACACCCCCTAGTATAATTGACATTCCCTTTATCTTCCTTACAATTTCTGCCTAACACTCGCCACCTTGTCCGTCGCTTGACAATGGTTGCTAGTACTAGAACCAATAACCTGCGCTTCGACAGCATTCAACGGATTTCGGTGTTTCCACCTTCGAGTCACGGACTTCCCGGATATTTAGATTATTCGGACCCGAGGCATAAGGATGAATTCAATTCTCGCGTGAGACTGAGATCGGCAGGGAATCTACTGGCGGCATCTGTTCATCCAGGGTCTTTAAGTTGCCGCATACCTTGTCATAGCGTGAGGGAATTTACGTGAGTGTGAGATCTATCGTTTTGAACTGTGGAGGTCAAACTGTGCAGCCTGCCTTGTCCTATCGTGCTACGGTGGAAGCAACCCTTTGGAAAAGAGAGGATTGGGTTGCCAAGTCCATTGTTAGCACGGACAAGACTAACAACTAACTTCATATTACGGCTTTGGGAATATATGAAGCCTACTTAAATGGTGTTAGGCATGGTACTAAATGCCTGGCACCTGGATGGACTGTTTATTAGGGTCGTACTCGTTTATAGGTTTTGGTATCACTGAGGTGGTTGAATCGGATCAGCGAACCTCTTTTCCGTGAAGGGTGCTAAGGTCGACATGTGGGACGTCTTACTTGGGTAGAGGGCCCTATGAAACTATATGTACCTGATATCGGACTTCCTTTCTGATCGGAGTTGTTCTCAGATCGCCCCGACATCCCCTACAATATGAGTTTCAACAGATGAGACATGGGAATGTGCCGCATCGCCCATCGTGGCAGTGGCATTTACGATGGGGAGAAATAAGACATGGCTGTTGAGTTGGATGACTAACACACGTAAAGAAAATCGAGGAACTCTAACACCATTAGCATGCCTGCGGCTGCCCTGCCTGATTGCCTCTTCTCACGGCCTCATATAACCACATGAAACTATCAAGCCAGTGAAGATCTCTAGAGATCCGTCTGATCGGACATTGGTTGACTTCGATCAGAATTTCATGGGCGAGGTTATGACATATAATCTTGAGAAGCCTGCAGGCCACGGCCTCGTACTCCATTACATCGAGGTGTTAGACAAATATGAATTGAGCATTTGGTGACTTCTGTCTACCAAGGCTACAGATAGTATCGTCTTTGGCAATTATCCGCTTGAAAACTGGTCTTCTTATTCTAGCTCTTATGAATTTCGTTATATTGACATTTAGGGATGGGCCACTGAGAAACTACCTCCTGAATCGTTGTCTGCCATCGTTATGCATACCAGCATGCGGAGAACTGGCTTCCTGAATTGTTCCAATGAGAATATAAATATTCTTTTTCGTAATGCTTTCTAGAAGATGCGTGGCGACTTTCTCACCATCACTATCGACCGCCCACAGCGCGATAAGCGTTAGGATGGACTGGAGATATCCAAATGGCTGCACCTACCGCAGGTTTTCTCTATAAGTGCTGCGGTATGTTGTTCAGCTAAATGCAGGATCCATTAGTTGAATAGAAACAAGATGGTGGTATCCTTCCACTTGTTGTTCCCAATGCGCTTAGGAACGGGCCGTTTTAGACGATGCCTCAGCCGTGCGGAATGATGTTGTCATCCACCTTTCATGAACTTTTTACAAGTGGTTTGGTGACAAGTCCATTCTCCCTGGTCTTTACTGGGATATGAGAGATTACTAAAACAATAAACGGCGTATGGATGGTGGCTTGTTGGCAGCTTGAAGACTGGCTGGATCCAAATACGTCGCCGAGTGAACCTGGCCTGGCGTGAACTGACATTATTCTTGTTGCGGATAACCATCCGGCCTATATCACGACAAGCGACAGAGATTGCCTCGGTACCCTCTTTTGAAGAGGATGGGGACAGCCTTTCTGCCCAAGCAGCTCAACTTCAGAGATGGGTTTACCATACTTATATATCTGAAGCGAGCCTTATTGTGTTGGACTCATAGACAGTCCTTACCTTGGCTTTACTTCTTGGACTATACGAGGACCTAACACAAAAGAAAGTTGCCGAAGCTAGATTAGTGTACCTCGTTCTACATGCCAAGTTCAAAATTCCAACAGGGTTCACCGTAATTACCGTTATTCTTTATGCATTGTCAGAAGCCGATTAGGATCAAATTACCTACCGGATGATCCATGAACAAGAGTTTCCCACAAGATTACATCTTATTAGTAAAGGCGCCACTACCTGCTGGGAGAGACGGGACAGCTTGCTACCTGACGGCAAAGTAAACCCCGGAGAGACGATAGGCTTTGGATGGCCAGCTTTAACTATTATACGATCAGAAGCGTTATCAGCTGATGTACGGCACTGTTGGAGGCATCACCCCGATAGAACGTGGATCGAAGAAATTCTAGATCAGACCAAAACCGGGCGCTAACGTTACTAGTGCTAAGGTAGAATTCGAGTGCAGTGAAGGCTACAGGACAACAGGGAGTTTATATTGAATTTTATTGTACCGTCATATGCAGAAGCAACTGTCACGCTACCAAGGACGATGATGGTTAAACTGTTCAGATCTGGAGAATATGAATTCTTCAACACACTCAGCGAAGGTACCCTTTCAGGTTACTGACATAAAACTAATACTTTCGAGTTCGAATGACAACATTAAATACTCTTACATGAATCACATATTAATTGTTATCTCCTGAAAGCCTAATCGAAGTGATACGGACTGGTAATTTCTTGTCGAGCAAGGAAAGTTATCTCCTCAGTTGTTGGATGAATGAGTATTGTAGACAAGCAAGCAAGCACAACAACATCCTTCGCCTTTGGGCTGGAACTTACCTCAAAACAACTCCGAATTATTTAATATTTAAAAACGCTACCTATACTCCCCTTTGAATATCTTAACGACCACATAGTAAATGTTTTATATTATACTTAGCCTTGTTATATGTTAGCCGTTTGTTCCGATGCATTTAACTGGTGGCAAGCGCTTACTGCAGAACTATAAGAAAGGTTATAAGAAAGGTTGTAGGTACCCAATAACATAGGGTCACAGCATTTTTGATGCGACGAGAGTAACGGTCAGAATACATTTCTCGACTGAGCCGGAGGATTCCAGATGACCGAAGTCGCGAGGGACAGCAACTCGTTAGTGGTACTGGTCACGTACTAAATGAGACTCTAGGAGATGTCAATCAAGGTTGTAAGTAAATAGAAACATAAATACGTTATACCGACTAGGATATATGACTATAGGAGGAGCCAATGGCATTGCATGCTGCCAGTACACAGCTGGAGATGATCGCTCAGGCGAATAGGATGTCAGGTAGCTAGGGATAACGCGACAGCAGACCAGTGAGCGGATTGAAACAACATAATATGAGACACCTGAGTATCGTATGAGTATTCATATAACTATCCGAATGTTGGGACATGGCTGTCAAGGTGGCCAGGTCTGTGGCCTGATGTAGTTATATCCTCATGGCGATCCCAATCTGACCGTTCCCATCCGTCCAACTGAAGTAGATCAAAGACTAAACTATCTTAGTATTAAAGAAAGATGATAATCGAAAATAATCTCAAATACCATAAAGGATTAAGTCTCGCGCTGCTATAGGCGAAGTGCATTATGATATCATACAGGGAAACGGACTGTTTTACGGCGACAACCATAAAGTCAACTCGCAGACGTGCATTATCGCCGCTGCCAAGAACGTCTTTGTACAATTTCTATACGTTACTCTTTTCTTTCAAGCTGACCTCGCGTTCTGAGTTATTCTAACACCGAGCGCGAGCTGACAAACACTCAATGATGCTTTTCCGAGGGACTGGTTTGGCAGCATGTGATTGGTCCGGATGTCGCTAATGCCGCAAAGACGAAGTTTTTGTGTCGCCGAAGCAGGCTTACATCACAAGCGGGTAATCGTCTGATCGGGTATCCGGGTATTCACTGCACACAACATGCGCTGAGTGGCTTGTACACGCGGTGGCTTCGACCGATTGAGAGGTATGACATGCGGAATGTAACGAATGGAAAGTAAGGTTTAATGATGATGATTCGTGGCTGACGATAATATATAATGAAGACAAATCGATTGTTTTATCAACTCTCACCATTATCTCAAGGCGTTCAATCCAACAAAGTATTTAATAACTCTCCATTATATCATAAACACTTCAATCCCATCTACATAATGGCTTCATGCAATCTTCCAGCAACGATGAAAGCTGTCCTTCAGCCGGATAAGAATTCCCATAAACTCATCCTTTGTGATCAACATCCCGTCCCTAAGCCAAGTCATCCTCAGGATGTTCTTGTCAAAGTCCACGCCACTTCTCCCTGCAAAGGTGAACTTGACTGGGCTCTCTGGGCACCCGAATTTATTGGCGACGACAAGATTCCTATCCCAGGTCAAGATCTTGCAGGAATCGTCGTCCAAACATCAAAGGGTAGCGCCTTCAAACCTGGCGATGAAGTCTATGCGCGTATCGAGGCCAATCGCCCGGGTGCCGCTGCTGAATACGTTCTTGCGCGGGAAAAGGAACTTGCTATCAGGCCTAAAAATTTGTCCTGGGCTGAGACCGCAGCGAGTCCTATTAGTGCACTCACTGCGTTCCAGGCACTTTTCACCAGAGGGGGCCTTGATCCCGAAGCTTTGAATGGCAGTGAAGCTACGAAGGAGAAAAACGGTAAGATCCGCATTCTTATTAATGGTGCTGCCGGTGGAGTTGGAAGCTGGGCTGTACAGCTTGCCCGTCTTGCTGGTGTCAAGACTATTGCCGCGGTCGTTGGGACTCAGAACATCGAGTTCGTTCAACAACTCGGCGCCACCGAGACAATCGACTACAAGAAGCAGAGCATCGGAGAATGGGTCGCCAAAGATCCCGTATCTCGACAATTTGACCTTGTGTTCGATTGCATCGGTGTACCTTCTCTAACACAGACGTGGTATGCAGTCCGAGAAGAAGGAACGCTCGTAAGCGTTTGTGCTCCACCTGAGCAGAATCGCCCGGAAGACGTCAAGAATCAGGTCAATACTATCTTCTTCGTCATTGAACCGCTTGGCAAGGACCTCAATGTTATCACAAACCTTTTGGAAGCTGGACAAATCAAGCCAAATATTGATAGCGTGGTTGGCTTGGATAGGTTTGAGGAGGCTTGGGATAAAGTTGAGACGGGTCGAACTAGGGGTAAAGTTGTTGTGATGGTAGCAAAGGAAAATTAATAGGTTACTATTTAGCCTTAGTTAGTTATTTTACTGAGGACTAATAAAGGGTGTTGCAGTCCTAACGTAATTAGTAATAATATAAGGATGTTTGTAAGGTATATATAACATAATAGTTCAGAGTACGATATCTTACTTATCAAATATATTAATACCATCTAGTTTATGGGGCAAAGTGTATTAACTCACAAGGAAACATACAACAGCCTAGTAATTACCTGCCATCCCGCAATATTCCTCTCGCAACACCGAGTGGCTCGCCGAGCCACTGTTGAGTTACTCGCCTGCACTTATCAACCTATCATAAGTGCCACTGAACATCCCATGACCCGGCGCTTCTATCGCCGCGTGTCAGCTCCCTAACATCAAGCCCTATACACCTAGTTTGTACCGAGGGGATTGTATAGCTGCAGTCGTTCAAGCAAGCCGTTTTGGTGTTTTGGCAAGGTGTATAGCAGAACCAATAACGGCCATATACCAAATATGTTTTCTCTTTCTTCGGTAAAGGAATAACCTCTTATCCATCCTTTCAGGGTCTCTAGCCGCCTGACGCCTACCCTACTGCGGAGCCCTGCCTTAGAAGTGTTTCGAATTAGGAAAGACTACCCAGATGTCCGCATTGCTGGCTTGTTGCCATTGAACCACGACAAAGGCAGGCATTCAAAAACCAACCAGGATGCGTGGATAAAAGGATGTATTTTCGGGAAACTAAAGGGGGTCAGTGCACAGAGGAAAAGTGTCTAACTTAGTTAATTACAAGCGGTCCTCGGCACAGTAGGGAAGACTCGTAAAATTGGTTTTTATGATCAGTAAATGGGAGTACAGCCTTCAACCTGTTTATACGGAGTAGATGGTAGCAATAGTGTACGCGCGTATCGTATCTTGTAACCGGTCAGGTTTTGGCAAGAAATTTGATTAAGATCAAAGTTCAAGATGAAAGCCCGGCACTTGACTGCTCGGTGAATTCCGAATTCTCCGTCGCTGTTTTGAATCCACCAAAACGCAAAGCCGCAAATCGCGAATACCGGTCTTTTCTTCTCACCTAGTCGTATCAACAACATGGATCCACTTTCGCCCTGGTCTCCTATCTCACATCGTAAGCATTTATGCACTACGTATATGTATGGTGGCGGCCACTCGGGACTTTACAACGACTGTTATTCTAGAGCAAAAGGTGCAAGTGCTGAACACTGTACTATTACAAATTAGTTCACTTTTATATTATGTCATTACCTGCATTGCTACAATGAATCTTACCATCTGCTCGTACTCTCTAACCCTCCATCGCAAACCCCGATCAGGCGTTTGCTTCATGATATTCTCTAGTGTGATGGTGATCTGAGATCACCGGACAACAATCGGATGTAGGATAGCAACAGAAGTATTTTATTTTACTTCCGCTCAACCCCGCTTCAACTGCTCAAAGTTTAAATCGCCCAAACACTCTAAACTAGTATTAGTTGAGGCTTAGAAATCATAGAAGAGATACTTGGTTAACCCACTCCACTTAGATCAACAGCGCTTGCCTGAACTCCGCTTTGTCGAAGCAGCGAGCAATGCTCCTCACGTCTAAGTAAGTCCGAACCTATAAATACTCAGCGGTAATCCGACAAGCTCGCCTCTTTCCTGCTGTATCCTATCATCACCATAAAGGATTCGAATGCACGCAGGGACTGCATACACATATTCCTTATTCTTGTACTCAGCACTGTGTCTTCCATAATTGCTGTAGCCGGCGGCACCGGTGGCATGGGACACGCTGTCGTTGACGCTATCAACGCTGCCAAAAACTCGACTGTGCTTGTGCTATCTCGCGAGGTAAGCTAACCCATAAATACCGACCCAGTGCGACTTAAATATGTCATTTGAAATTAGTAGGCCTTAGCATTCCTATATCTAACTCTTCTTAGTCTTCTGCAGAGAAAGAGAAGGAGATCGGAGCGCGCATCCTCGCCGTCGACTATGATGATCCCATCAGTCTGACTCATGTCTTGGAGAAGAACAATATTGATACTGTGATTTCAACCTTATCAGTCCTAGAAACAGCTACGCGTGAGATCGCACTGATTAAAGCTGCGGAGAAGTCCACTGTTACCAAGCGTTTCATCCCAAGCATGTGGGGCGTGCCGTATACTGCTGAGTATGAATCTCTTTGACAGGCACATATTATAACGACCACAGTTGCTAAAATCCAGTAGGTCGGCTCGTATTTTCCCTCCTGCTCAGCCGAAGCGGGAGATCATGGCTGCTCTCGAAACTACCTCCCTTGAGCACACCAGCATCTACAATGGCTACTTCGCGGATTATTTCTTTCCACAGCTTCCCTCATATCTCAAGTTATGGGCGTTCTGGCTTGATATACCTAATAATTCCGCTGCTATCCCAGGCACCGGCGAAGACTTTGTTGTTTTCTTACATAGCTGGGATATCGCAAAGTTCATCGCCGCTTACATAAAGAAGCCGAAGTGGGATCAAGAGGCATTCATCATCGGTGACAAGATCACGCTTAATGAGTTTATCAGATTGGCAGAAGGAGCCAAGGGTACAAAATTTACTGTGTCTTATGATACATCAGAGGACTTACTTATGGGGAATATCACGGAAATTCCAAGCTACCGGAAAGACTGTCCCTTGTTCCCGAAAGAAGCCCTCCGCGGTGCTGTTGCTACTATGAGCCAGATGCTCCTCAAGGGTCAATTTGATCTGAAAGCGGGGCGCACTTTAAATCAGGAGTTCAGCTATATCAAAGGGCGGACTATTCGGGAGCTACTAGCCCAGGCTTACAAAGCTAGCGAATACATGCGATTAACTAAACTGAAAGGTTGTCGGAAGAGTTAGGCTTCAAGGCCCTAATCGTTATATATATAGCTATGAAACTGCTCTATTACTCTTCTATTGAATAAAAGTAGCTAAATAAAAGATCAATAAGCATCAACATCATGAGAATTGCAATGTCGTCTTGCAGAAAGAATGAAGGCGAGAAGAAAGGCGCAAGTGATGAATGTCATGGTAGAGCACGTCCATGTTCAACAAACAAACAAGATGAGCGAAACTTCAGATCCAACTGGGCAAACGGTGACAATGGAATCCATACAGCTATAACCATTACTAAATCTGAAGCACCCTATAGGCCATTATGAGTAGGATCGTGGCTTACTGGACGAGATGCACGTCAGGTACGTTGATTTCTATCCACTCACGCGTCACAGATTTAAAGTTGCTCTTCCATCTCGATGAGGGAATGAGTGCGAAAGCGTAAATTACTGCGTCTGGTAAACTAAGCCAGGATTAGCACAAGAATGTCTCGCATACGTCAGTAAAAATACCCATCTCCATGTTGAATGCTGGACAAGAGCACCACCCAGCACCGGACACATGACACTGGAAAAGGCAAAGACAGAGCAAACAACACCACAGTTCATACCCAGTCAGCGATCGGGGGTGGTATTTCTCACGACTGGCGTTGTAAGCGAGGAAAGACCAGGACCACTAATGCCTTATAATATACGAAAAGAAATTCTACTACTCATTCATTCCTCAACCGTTTGAAGGGATCAAAAAAGTGTGCAGTTGTGTCATAGACTGTGCTGCTCTGAAGACTCTAGAAAACAAGGCGTAAATGATGGGACAGCGCAGGAAACGACGAAGCGACGAAAAGGGTCTCTAACTTGGACGTGGAAAAGCGGGAGTCCTGATTGATGATGAAAACGCAGTGGTTGAAGAGATACTTCGAAATATACCATCCAATACCACCACATATGCCGTAACAGCCCATAGATACATGTCCTTATTTTCAAAATGCTCGGGTTAGATGTCAATTTGAAGGATGAGCAATACTCCAAGAACCTCAAAATGATTCTGTTGAGAGGTGATTGTAAATGATTTTATTGATTGTATTGCCAAAGAACATAAGAGACAAGACTACAGATAAAGTGAACCAGTACATTATTGATTCGTGATGTGATAACATTGATGTTCAAGAGGATCATACACTATCGTTAATAAATAAAGCCTGGACCCTTTGATAGTCGTACTCTTCCTTTGGTGGTGTGGCACTCATATTTATTCTTCCACCGCACGTTCCTTTACTAGAGAATGGCATTCCACCAAAACGGAACTCCAGTTCAGATGTAGCATGAATTTGAAAACATTCTTCTCATGGCTCGAAGGTGAAAGAAGGCTTCCTTCAACTTGGAGCATCGCTATTTGAGTTATTGAGGTCCTGACTTTCAGGACTGGGTATACCTGTAAGGCCATCCATCTCAAAGTGAGACCATATATCTTCCTCGCAATATGTTTTGGTCGCAACAATGGAGATAGATCTGACAAGACACTCTCCTGAACGCAAGGCAGACCGCAGGTAGAAGATCCCATGCCGACAGCAGATTCGACAATGAGGTCAAGAGATTGCTGCACTGCTTTCAACGATAGACAGACCCCGGTCGCTATCTCGGTAGCTGTGACCGAAAAGGGAAGGACGGGAACCAATACTATTAATGCACTAGATTGATGCCGGATTTCAAATTTGGAGACATGTGACATACAATATCGCACAAACCCTTATCTGTATTTGGGCGAAGATTAGGGTACTTTTGTTAATCTGTCATGCGCAAAACAGGCGAGGCATTTTGCCAGTTCAACCCGTGATAAGGAACGGCACAACTATCCGACAAAGAGTAGCATTGAATAGATGCAAAAAACAAAAGGACTAGCATAATAGTGACTGTTCAAACTTGACACTACTATTGGTTTTATACTATTTGATGGGACAAAAGGTTGCAGTTATGGCTTAGCACAGGTGACCAGTGGGTGACCTCTGGATGTGATTTGAAATTCAACATATGAGTCGTACTAATAAAATACAGTTATGCCACATATAGGCTAATGTTTAGAGCAACCCTGGCCGACGTAATTGCACCAACGCCTTATACTCCAGAATTTAAATCCAATCTACCTTTATCATGCAAACTAAAGGCGTGATCCAAGGTTGAAAGTGTGACATCTGTTGAAAGAAGTTGATTGGGTGCAGGGTTTGGCATTGGATGTTTAGTTTGGCGTGGGACAATCCCCAGTGCACCCTATCAATCAAGGAACCTTTTACGGGATCTACCTAATTTGGTAGGTGCTAGTTTCCGCAAGGCGCTAGCATACAAGGCGAGTCCAGTAGGTAATCAGCTTTCAGAGCATCTGATAGACATTTGAATATGAAGTTGGCTTGAAACTTTTGATAGAAGTATGGATATGAAGATGCCGTACTTCCGAATGCATGCAGTTCGAATATTATTGAGAAGTCTATGATGCCGGTATTCCGAGAGTCTACAAATAGATAAAGCGATGTTGAAGACTCATATAAGATATAAATACGGTCATTGCTATCTCACTAGCGACACTGGATCATCTCATCAATATTCCAACATTGGAATACTATATAAGAGTTGTTCAACTTTCTGAAAACATGTTGTTCTCCGCTATCCTTACACTTGCCGCTGCTGTCGCCGTTTCGGCATCGCCACTTGACATAAAGGCTAAAAAGGCTATCTTGCCCTTGAAGCAAGTTGCCAATGTCAGTTCGATTAAGAACATCGTTAAGAAAGGCGAAGCCCGCATCCATAAGATCAATGGTCAGGTTGCCTCTAGCCATGTGGATGCCAGCTCGGGTTCTGTCACCAACGAGGATGTCTCCTACGTTGCTCCAGTCGTGATCGGAGGCAAGACTTGGAATCTTATTGTCGACACTGGATGTGAGTCAAATTTCCTGCCAACTTCAAGAGTCGTTAGCTAAATCGGGTGCAGCCTCAAACACGTGGTGTGGTGCTCAAAGCTCGTGTGAGCCAACATCAAGCGGCAAGTCCACAGGTGGCTCTGTTTCCGTTTCTTACGGCTCTGGCTCATTCTCGGGCACCGAGTACAAAGACAAGGTCAGCTTTGGTGGCCTCAGTGTAGCAGCACAGTCGATTGGTGCTGCTAGCAGAGCCACTGGCTTTTCCGGTGTGGATGGCATCATCGGATTTGGTCCTGTCGGTCTCACTGCAGGCACTGTGTCCAACGCCAACACAGTTCCAACATTCTTAGATAACCTCTATTCCCAAGGCTCTATCTCGTCTGAGGTTCTTGGGGTTTCATTTAGACCTGAATCTGGTAGTGATGACAATGATACCAATGGAGAGCTCACCCTTGGTGGTGCTGACAGCTCAAAGTACTCAGGTTCTATCACATACTTCCCCACCCTCACTAGTGGCTCCGCTGCTGCATACTGGGGAATATCTATCGCTGGCTTCAGTTATGGCACTACAACTCTTGCATCATCTGGCAGTGGTATCGTCGATACTGGTACTACCCTTATCTACATACCTACCGCTGCCTACAATAAGTTCCTGTCTGCTGCCGGCGGCAAGACTGATAGCTCATCCGGCCTTGCTGTCTTTACTACCAAGCCTGCTGCCAACTTCGGTATCAAGTTCGGATCAACAACCTACACCCTTACGCCTGCACAGTACTTAGTTCCCACCGCGCAGTACAGTAACTTTGGCTTGACCTCAGGCAAGTACTATGCCTGGATCAACGATGGAGGTAGTTCAGGAGTGAACACTATTATTGGACAGAAGTTCCTCGAAAACTATTACTCCGTCTATGACACTACTAACTCTCGCATTGGATTTGCCACAGCTGTCTAGGTCAGGAGGATGCTTTCCAGCTGAGCCTGATAGAGATTCAGTTGATAGGTAGATAGCTCACAGTGTAGATAGTAGTATATTAGTAATGACACTAATTTTATTTGAAGTATTGTAAGTTAAAATCTATTTAAAATGATGAACTCGGTGATAAATATAGGATTTCAACTACATATTTTAGTTTCTATAAAACAATTCTTATTTTATATCAAATTAATAACTAGGCAAATTCTACCCTATAGGTAACTGGCTTCATTTTGTTTTAGTGCTTGTTTCAAGCCTGATCAATAGGGCATCAATAATAGATCCACTATCTGAAAGCCTGGGCTGTGCCTATTTTGTTTCTTACACATTAACCGTCTCAGTGTCGCGCTGTCATTTCCACGTAATCACCCAAACACATAAGCAAGATGTCGACTGAACGCCAAACAATCAACATTCCATCTACCAAAGACCAACCAACAACAGAACCATATTATGTTATGGACGATCGCAGTAAAGCTGCCTTGAGAGACTTGCAAGAAGGCGACTTGCTTCAACTGGTAGGACAACCTGTCCTCAAAAGAACAGTGCTGACCCCAGTTGCTAGACAGTCGATCATGCGGAGGAGGAGATTAATTTTGCCGAGCTGAACAGACAGATTGCACCTGATGATCTCGCCCAATACTTCCCATCTCCGGAACAGACAAAGTTTGCCTTCTATCGTAATCCAGGATCAGGTGCTTTCATCTTGATCTGGACACAGTTCCCTATCACAGCATCTACCAAGAAAAGGCATGTGCAAAACCGCATGAGGAGAGAATTGGCTTGGTTTGCTGAGAAGGAAGGAATCAAAATTGTTGACACGGTAAGTATTTTAATGGACTCCCCTGTGGCGTGATCTGACAGTTTGCAGCTGCAAGTATATTCCCAGAAGGATATGACCAGCGAGCGGTTACAAGCTATCATCGGTTCGTCTACAGCACCACAGGAGGCATGAATTGAGAAGGGTGGACTCTTTGGGCTAGTCTGCAGATCAATTGTATAACAGAGCAAATTCCCTGCTACCAAGATGACTGGTTTGATCAAACGTACTATTCGCGATTCTTAATAAGATACTGTCCATATTATCGATTGCGTACGTTGATCTTAAGGCCAATCTACCGCAGTCGCACATACTGATGCGGTCAGCAAACATGACGATATCTTTGCTTCCCACGAGTTACTTTGTTATTGACTCACACGTCACTTTACGATAAAGATGTTTTGAAAAAGCGAAGTGCTTATTAAGTAAGAAGCAAAATCTGGATACACGAAGCGCACGGTAATGACACTTCTTTTGAACCTCCGAGCTCATGTTGGTCTTCAATGATATCCAGAACACATTACACAGCCCCACCAAAGGCAGTCTCGAACTCACCAGGGGTGTAACGCTCACTAGCCTTGCACAGAGACTTTGCAATAACCTTCAGAAGACCATCATTGCCACTAAACACCCCATAGTTCCTCCTACTGAGAATGCTCTCCACCTCGGAAGCGGGAGGTTCACGGTGGCCTGAGGGTTCAATAAGATCTTTCCATAGCTGGAATCGATCATTCGAGTTTCGCAGGTCAGGCACAGACATGACTAGAAAGCTTATGCCGAGAGAGAAGGTGTCGACTTTGGTGGTGTAATCTACACCCATAAGAATTTCTAACAAAACTGTTAGATTGTGTTGGTCAAAGCGGTTCGCATGACATACCTGGAGCCTGATAGGAACTTGTGCCAACATCCATCTGCGCTGTGGTTTCAATCTGTCGGGCTTGATCGAAATCCATGAGCTTGAGATTATCTCCATCCACAAGGAAGTTCTCAGGCTTGAGATCACGGTGGATGATGCCGGCGGCGGAGACAGCAGCAACAGCGCTGAGCATCTGCTTGAAAGCAGTGTTGACAGCACCTTGGTCAGAAAATTTGGCGTAGTTGCTCTCCAAAGAGCCTCCCTCGACATAGGGCATAATGGCGACGCCCCAGTTCTTCACACTCTCTCCAACCACGTAGTGCAGAATGGGAAGGATGTTAGGATGATCCAGACTGGCCTGAAGCTTGGCACCGTACAGGACAGGTCTCAATTCTGAGCGACTGCGTTTGACGACGACAGTCTCGGTCTTTTCCTCTCCGTCTTCGGAGGGGTAAGAAAGGATGGCCTTCTCAACAAAGGTGGACACAACTGGGGCGAGCTGGCTCTCAGTTTTTGTTGTGTAACACAACCATGATAGCTTCTTCTCGGAGTTGACCCATTTGCCTAAAGTCACGTCGTCCACACCTGGGCAATCGAACTCAGGAATGTCGCCAGTCATGGCATCCCATCTCTGAAACAATGGCCATTCTGTGATGAATGGGGGAGCACCCTCTTCGCCAGTGGCATACGCAGGGCTGATGGCGATGAAAGAGAGTAAAGCCGTAAGGGCAAAGGAAAAACGACCGGAGAAAATCATGGTCGCTTGATTGATGATTGAAAAGAATGTAGATGGGTGAGAAGATCGCTTTAATCGAAGTCACTCAAAACGTCCTGGGTGGTGCATCTATTTAATGGCAGCTTGTAAGTTAAAAGTACCAATCTTAGTCCTGACTTTACAATACTATTACTGGTAAACATGATGGGCTTTGAAGGCTTCGTCAGGGATCTGATCCTTAGCATGGCCGATTTAATTAGCTTGTTTAAATTCCCTAATGTTGAAACAGTAGCGGCAGAGCTGGGAAATTCCGTGCATCATCCTTCCACTATCAATGAAACAGGGCTGAGTTGAGATAGGCTGATTAGGCTGACGTGCTGTCAGCTGGGAGATTGTTTGTGGAGTCTCGACGATTTTCCATAACCAGTAACTACCCCGCAGTTCGTTTACTAGCCAAGCGGGTTGATCAGATCTAGAGACAATCTTATAGCGTGTAAAACTAACGTGGCGCGACACGGGAGAGTCTTCGTGTTTCTCCAAAGTACTGTGATGACATTTGTGGTGAAACATGTAGCGACCTTCCAGGCCGAGAGACTGGATGCACTTTGTTGTCCATTTCGGCTGAATTTACGCGTTGATTGGCTGGAACTAGAACAAGCATTCGAGGTCAACGGTAATAAGAGATTGCAACCATGCGAGAATAGATGCTCAACAGTAAGAAGAGACAACCGGCAGTGGCTAAGTCTTCTCAATCCTCCGGGTTCACGTCCCCACAATTGGTTAAGAGGTTACGTGGCTTAGAGCATTGTGATATTGCGATCATCGCTAACATACAGTACTGACCGTGGACTATCTCTGTACGACATACTATAGGCCAAGTTACTATATTCTCGACATGAACAAGAAGAAAAAAATTATATCCTTGGCTTGTCCTTTCAAACGGAGGCTACGCAGAAATCCTTTAGTGGTCCCTTTTGCTGATCAATTGCCGATGTGGGTCGATGCAGCCCTGCAGTCGCCCTAGAAGGATCGAGTAAGCGTCGTAATTTAGTGGAAGGATAACTGCCTCCTATCCCGATCTAGCCGGCTGTAGCAAGGGTGTATCATCCTTTTGACGGAAGTTCATCCTTTCAATCCTGTGTAATTTAAAACAAAATCGGAGCTAAAGGACGCAAGGCAGTCTGAGTACTGGCCTTGCCATTAGATTGCCGTCACTCACTTGACGTTTGTTTGTGGGGAAGTACAGTTTGTCCTGTCATTTTTGTCTTTTGCCTTCACTTAAAGTCTTTCGTTTCCTGCACTCATTGTTTAGACGAAAACCACAATCTCTATCAGTTTTGATATTTCAGAAACTCGGGTGGCATCTTCATTCATTATGTTGCGCCCTACAGACTCTACCATGCCCATCGGCGTTGGTTTCCTTCTTTTGTCTTTTGGAGCCAGGTTCTCCTCTGCCGTTCCTTACAAGTGAGTCTCACCGTTATATCTCTTGGCCCATGCGGTGTGCAAGACGTGATACATCAAGACCAAGAGCTGATCATCGATAGTCTTTACCCGCTTAATGAGCGTGATGTCAATATTGAGACTACAACGTCCACTGATATTCTCCTTCCAACCACCACAGCTCAAGTTGACGCACCGGTTGACGCCCCTTCAACTAAGAGTACGGACACTTTCATTAACATTGAGACTACAACAAATGTTCCTGATGTTGTCGTTGACACAACTACGGGTTATGATACCTCCATCAATGAGACGCCCACCACCATCGGGGAAATCGTTGAGGATACGACAAGCCCCGCAGAGGTTGTTCCTGTCGGTACTGGGACACCAACCGTCATCGACGGGCAGGTGACAACAGGCGTTCCTGTGGATAATGCACTTTCCTCTACAGGCGATTTCCAGATTGCCCCTCCTGGAACCGAGAATCCTCCCACAAACGTTGGGACACCTGGTCCTGACACCACCGTCAACACAGACATCCCTCCTCCAGGCACTGAGACTGGAACCACTACAAACATCCCAGAGCCTGTCGTTGATACCACAACTGTCGTCAATGAGCCTATCATTGATACTACGACCAATGCTCCTGTCCCTGGAACTGAGACTGGTACTGCCGATATCTCGGAGCCTGCCGTTGACACTACCACGAATGTTCCAGCTCCAGGCCCCGAAACAACCACTGGTAATGTCCCGGATCCTGTGATCGATACTACTGCCAACCTTCCGCCTTCTGGCCCTGAGATCACCACTACCAACGGCGATGGGCCCAATGTTGACACGACCACCGACATCCCTCCCCTTGACACAGAAACCCCAACCAGCCCTGTTGAAGCACCCATTCCAGAAACCACGACCAATAACAAGGTCGATGCAACCAGCACCGTTGTCCCTGCCAACGATGCCCCCAAAACAACAGAGAAGGCCTCGGAGCCCACCGAAAAGCCTGATGATGAAGAGATTCCCCCAGCTGTGACTGTACCTCCTGAACAACAAACTGCTGTGGCTACTCAGGCTCAAGCAACCGCTTCCGAGTACAAGTCGCAGGTCGATGCCATTATCCCCATCATCATTGCTTGGACTAACAACCCCGATGGTCTCAAGACCGAGACCTTGGACAAGGTCGGTAACTTGATCAACGGAGTCAATGGTGCTATCACAAGTCTGGGAGGCTCCACGTCATCTGGCTGCAATGGCAAGCGAAGACGCGGTCTTCTCGATTTTGTTTCCGGTGTGGTCAACACTCTTTCTTGCATCGCTTCCAATCTTGAAGATATTAGTGGCAAGATCACGGGAGGCATTGTGACTGGTGTTGAGCCCGTCGTCGGAATGCTCACTAACAACAGCCAAGACCTGAAGGAGCAAAGCGAGGAGACGGAAGAAGAGGAGGAAGACGAAGATGAAGAAGAGTCGAAGACTGTCGAGAGCAAGACTGAAGCTTTAACTACCGAGAAACCCACTTCTACTGAGGCTGAGAGCACTGCAACCACTGAGACTACAGCTACCTCTGGAGCTTGCAGCATGCGCGAGTCCACCAATATTCCTGCCGCTTCCGATACAGCACCAAGAACCTCAATTCCTCTGCCTCCACCTGAGGGAGAAGCGTCTGCCACCGAGACATCTGCTGTCGCTGATGCTACTGAGGCTGCCACGACTGAATCACCTTCCAAAACTGAGACCACTGAGGGGTCTGTGTCCACTACCGTGAAGGATACATCTGCACAAGAAACTACTACTGGAGGCTCCGGCGAGACTACGACCGCTGATAAGAGTACAAGTGTTGACGAGACCAAGGCTGAGACATCAACTATGTTTACTTTAACACCCAGCACTTTACTCACAACAACCAGACCCTCATCAGATGAGGTTTCCAGCACTATCACTGCGTCAACCGAGCTCACCACCAGCGCTGAGGGAACCACTACTGCCCCTACCCGTACTTATTACCCCTGCGTTCCCTTTGGTGGTCCCCGTGTTGAGAATCCCTACTGTCAGTGTGAGACTACTCTCTCTGGAAAGCAGTATGTTGCTACTACTTCCATGGTTGATGGTGCCTGTGATGCCTACACTGAGTTCCCTTCCAAGATCAACCCTACCACTGAGGCCCCCCCTCCAACCGATCCCGCTATCAACGAACCACTGACCCAAACCAACGACGGCACAGTCTTGGCCTGGTCATCATACAAGCTCGAATACAACCGTGTTTACAAGGACGTTACTGTCACTTATTCCCACGGTCTCGGCGAGGCCAGGACTATTGAGACTCCTGTTCCTACACAGACTGCCGTCGACAACGACGGTAATGGTGAGTGTGGTACCAGTGACAAGCTCTCCAAACAAGGTCTGGGCGATGCTTGTGACGGCGCCATTGCCCATTTCCAGGACGATGTCATTTACAAGGGCTACACTACCCGCTATGACCGGTCTAGGAAGGGTATATTGATGGTCGCCTCTGCTGGCCAGGCTGGCTGTATCGCCAAGTTCAGCTGCGATGACTACGGTATCGGCATGAGCGGCAAACTTATCAAGGAAGCGTAAGTTCTGATATTCTTTTAATCCAATTCGAAGTTTTTGCTAACATCCGAAACAGCCGCGAGCATGCCAAGGCCAATGACAACATCTGGATGTGCGGACATATCGAGCTTTCCAATTCTTGTAGAGTGGTGATGGACTACTGCACCAACTGTAACAACGAGGGTTAGATACATTTGCATCACAAGTATATCGTCCTGCCATGTTAGCAAGACGGCAGTGGAAACCTTTTTCTGATTGAATATATTTCTATAGATAATATTAGAATTGTCTTTTATTGCTACACTTCCCTAGTCCCAAGATCCATGCAGCTTTTAGTAACTTGGTTTGAAGTCGATATGCTCTTGGCTATATATGCAGTCACTCTTACCTCTGTGATGGAACTTAGCACCAGTCTTATGTACACATAATCTAGTCGGATGGGAAGTACAGACACTAAATTTGACACTTGGTTCTGTTGCTTAATTTACTACAGCTGAGGGGGAAAGAGGAAATCCGCGAGAGTGAATGGAATGAGGAATTTAGCAAGTTAAATAGGGAATTATATCACCTAATTGGTTTGATAGTCCTGTAAGTGCCTTTCCTATGATTACTATTCAGGCCCAGATGAGAAATGCGGAGTGCTCGTGGTGTAGCTGTGGGGGCATAATTTTGAAGTCGAAGTGGATTAAGAATCCTTCGACTATACGTTGACGATGAGATTCGATACAAGGAGTTCAAGGGCCTTTCAGCTTGGGATGCTGTCCATGAGGGTTAGGAATAGCTATTAGGATTTACGTAAAGGATAATCTATCTTGGGATTGCGCGGCCTTAGCTATCACTATGTCCATTATTATCTCTCTAGAAGTGAAATGACATCAATTCTCCGAACGAGACTGTGTATGTAGATATTTTTGCTTGTACTTTTAATTTTACATAATTGATAAGTTGTTAAACTTGGCCTTTTTTTGATCCTCTACGCAAGTAACAGTGATAATGTCACGTTCCCAAGCTGTCAAAGGAATCTACGGAGGCAGAGATGTATTCTATCATGCGTGACTCTCCACTTCCTAGACCCATTAGCAGATGGCAGGAAGTAATCTGTAAACGGCGAATGGCCTGCGTGGCTGGTCCCATGCAATAGGGCCCTAGAAGGATACTACAGTTAGGAGGATTACCGCTCGGGCGAAGACTACCTTGTTGGCAGTACTATATAATTTGTTACAGAGTAAGCACACTACTTTGGGAACTGCTTGAACTGGATTAAACTTGTGTCTCCACAAAGTCAAAGGTATATTGAGAAAAGAGCTACATAAATCTAATATATACCAAGCAAATAACTGATAGCCGTCATACCCCAGGCTAATGTATTAAAGGTCTGGCGATCCATATGACAGCGTAATACAAAGTCATAGCGGTGGCTGATTTGAGCAGCAATTGAATGAGAGAAGTGGTTACTGAAATCTTTCGATTGGCTCTGACGTATGTAAGGAGCAGAGGGTTTGAATTGGGAGGCTGAACTAAGCGATGATCTTTTCCTATACTGCGGAAGTAAGTAGCGGTGTATCTTGGTAAATTCACTTTCAGTAGTTTAGTTCTACAGTAGTTCTATAAGCGTCTTTGATAACTATACCATATACAGCATGAGATAAGCTAGATAAAATAAATAGTGCACTTGTGGAGTGGATTGTCTCAGCTGACGTGGCTATACTGCAAGACTCGAGGATAATTGAAATTAACCTTGAAATGTAATTAATAACAAGGTGGCTAAGACAGAAATTGTAATTCTATGTAAAGAGAAATGTATAAGTAGCTGTCCTTGGCTTAAGATGCTTTCCGCCATATCTCATCTCTACATCCTCTCACCACAAGCTTAACAACAAACTTCATACCATTGATTCACTACTTAAGCAATTAACAAAACTGAAATACACAACTGCCGCAACAAACTTCTACTTCCACTTCCACCCTCCATTCTCACGCCATTATGAAGGCTGCATTCTTTATTTGGATGATGTGGTCTAGCATTGGGCTAGCTACAGCGATAGGCTCGGAACCCATGGATGATCCTGACTGTCCTGCCTCCGGAGATTGCGCACAATATCCAGGAGGCGTTGGCCTCTCATCAGGCTGTGGAGTCACATGCGAGAACGGAAAGTGCGTTTGTACCGGCGGATGTTCGATGTACACACCTTCAGACCCCGCCAGTTATATCGGGTCCTGTGATCACCACCAGCTGTGATTTGCACAGTTGCGACTATAGCCTCTAGGCGACCAGAAACGGTAGATGTTTTACGAGCTAGAGCAACAAGAGGCCTTACAAAATCTACTTGTCAAATATAGATCGATTATCGCTCATAGGTAGTAGGTCTTGGTTATCACATGAGAACTTCCAAGGCAGCTATTAAAGCGGAGTGTTTATGTACACCCGCAAGGCGTTTTTACTGGACGAACCTACGAAGGGGCCGGTAATAGGGAGAGCTTTCTGTCTGAACAGATTTCTATAGATAATATCAAAAACAAAACCCTTTATTACAATCCTTTTCCGGTACCTTGTGTATAAGATCTCGACCTGTTCCATTGATCAGGTCTAGAGTCACGATGCTGTTGAAAGTACTGGCAGTCAGTATTTCCTCTATGATAGACCTTAGCACCAGACTCCTAGGAACTAGAGAACCCGAATAGGATGCTCAGTTCTGCTGCTCAGTTTATCAAGGCTCAAGGGTATCTTCAAACACCCCTGGTATCAATCAACATATTATGTCCATTCAATCGTACAGTATTTTGGGGAATAAATCGCGCAGCCTGGCTGTCTGTTGACAAAGAGTTGAAACGACTGGGCTTATTCGTTATCAGATCAGTTAGATTATAACAAGTATTTAAAGTACCTTCGAACATAGCTCGATCTAAGTTTGATGACGAAGTTAAATCTTTCTTATTCATCTGCTCAATCATTCCTGTTATCCAATCATAGCCGAATCAGCTCCACAAGGTACCTGCTTGAGCGTTATGAGCTACAGCCGCCGTGATCTCTGATCCTGGCAGGAAACAACCTATCAGGTTACCGGACTCGTGCGGGGAATCTGGTAGGACTCGTGCGGCTGACGTTCTCAGTTTCGACTTTGGAAAGCCATGCGGCGACTCTGGATCTCATTGACGATGCACGGTATTAAGGTTTGAATGACTAGATGCGAAAAAGATGGGACGTGGGAATAGCCGCGAACATGAGACACGAAGTCGTAAGTTCAATCTTTATGTCTCCAGCTATTACGGATCAGGTTAGCTAAGTGTTCTAGGACATGACAGACCAACCTTTCCAGCTTTCAAACGAGATCAAACAACAAATGATTCTTCAGCGAACGATGCGCTGACCATCCATGACTACACTGTGGGCTGGGTGTGTGGTCTTCCTCTGGAAATGGCTGCGGCTAGAGTTATGTTCGACACGGTTCATCCAAAGCTTTCGCAGCAGGATCCAGCCGACCACAACAACTACATCCTCGGCGAGGTCCGAGGCCACAATGTTGCAGTTGCTTGTCTTCCCACGGGTGTATATGGAATGACCTCTGCTGCCACAGTCGCCAAGGATATGCTGCGAACATTCAAGTCGCTCCGATTCGGACTGTTAGTAGGAATCGGTGGTGGAATACCCTCAAAACAACACGATATTCGATTGGGTGATGTCGTTGTTAGTCTGTCCATGAACCCTCACGGCGGTGTAGTCCAGTATGACTGGGGGGATGTATCGCAGGAAGATGAGCTTCGACGCAATGAGTCGTTGAACGCGCCACCCGAAATACTTTTGACAGCTCTGAATATTCTTCGACTTCGACGTCGTACTGGAGACAGCCTAATTCCGAAATTCTTAGCCAATCTACCTCCAAAGATGAAGAAAAGATTCGGTTATCCGGGTTCCTCAAGCGACTGGCTTTTCCCGGCCGAATACCCCCATGCTGATTCTGATCCAACATGTGATAGATGCGATCATACCAAGAGGATCCGCCGGGAGGAAAGAGACAACACCGACCCCGTTGTTCATTACGGCACTATCGCTTCTGGTCATCGAGTTATCAAGGATGGGAAACTACGCGATGAACTTGGTCAACAACTTGAAGCACTGTGCTTCGAGACGGAGGCAGTGGGTTTGGAAAGTTTCCCATCTATTTTGATTCGTGGAGTCTGTGACTATGCTGATTCTCATACGAACAAGACGTGGCACTTTTACGCAGCCGCAACAGCGACAGCTTTCGCCAAAGAGCTGCTTTCAATTCTACCACCAAGTCGGGTTCTGCGATCCAAGCCAATTCAACAAATAGTATCTAGTGAGTAAGGTCTCTTCGACATTCCCTAATGAAAGCGGTGGTTGGGATGGTGGCTACCATTGTGACCGTACGATTATGATTTTTTCGAATGCTGAGCCGACTCCTTTCTCCCCAGCTACCAGTCACTCTTCCGGAGTCTCAAGCCAGCACCGTGATATATCATCTGAGTATCAGGTCAAACACAGGCGTACCAAGTATAGACTCCTTACTGTTAGATGTTCAATCAACTAATAAACGAGAAGCGAGATGCACCTGAATTCGCTGAAAATTGGTGAAGGTTCTCAACACAATGGAATCCGGGCGGACGAGCCGCGTCCAACACAGCGAATGAGAGACTCCCATTCCGGTGCGCCTACTCGCGCTCTTCTCGAGTATATCTTACCCTGGTATACACAGCTCGAGGACACTGCGTCGGATATCAACGAGCAAAGTCTTTTCCCCGGCCGAGCCCACCTCAATCTAAACACACGCAAACCCTTTTACCATGAATATACGCACACGAGCAGCTGTCGTCAGGACAGTCGATTCCTCAAGTTCTTGTCAAATATCGGGCTCAGAGAGAAAGAGGTCCCTCTTGGCCACGTTCGGATTCGATGGAGAGATGTATTTTCCCGACGGTCCCTTTTCAAAGTAGCGACTGTCGTAGCTAACTACCTATAGGGGCGCGGTAAGTGGCTTGCGGATGACTACATTGAGGTCAGGCCAGGCGCACTACTGGATTTGCAAGCATTTCTATTCTCATCGGCTTATGTGCCAGCTTTCGCCTCTTCCAGTGGAAATGGGACACGAGCAGAAACTGGGCAGTCTTCCAGCTCTTCCGGCAGTTTCTCGTCTTGGGGCAATTTGAGATCAGACAATGTTACTGGCCAGAGTTTGGGAAGCCGGGTCATCCAGAAGAATCCTTCTAGGGGTGACGTGGAAATGGGCAAGGTCGTCAGGAGAAGTCTTCGTCTTTTATGCTGCATGGATCGGAAAAGGTTTGGTACGAACCTTTATGAAGAGCCGATCGATGCGGGAATCGACGACCGAAAGCTTTTTCAAGTTTTGAAAGAGACTTACCATAGGCATAGGGGCAAGTTCAGAAGCTTTTGGTCTCTAAGATCGGTCCAAGGCATACATTTCGTCAGGGTATGTATCCCTTGATCTCTATTTAAGTCTTCCCTATATGACCCGAACTCATGGAATATTAATAGCTCGTCTACGGCGGTCCTAATTACATCGATGTTCGGTGCCATGACGAGATCTGTGGCCAGAACAACTTGTTATTATGCCTTCCACCTCAAAGTCTCGTTCCTCCTCAAGGCTCAGAATATGAGTATATGCCTGTGCCATGCCAACTTTGCCCACCTGTCGCATCAAACCTTATGATGAGCTATTTCACGGAGCCTGATCATATTCCCCTTAACTCTCGACGGATTGTTCAGCGGCTTCCAAAACGGCCGGGAAGTAGTCTTGAGCTGCAACAGCAAGGTCAAGATGAGGAAACCAGCGACGCATGGGGGATTTACTTCAAAGAAGGCTGGGATTGGCCAAAGATCTGGTGGATCCTTGCGTTTAGCTTTTTCCCGCCAAGTTTATTATTTGGCGTCCTTTGGACAGTTCTAAAGCAAGACATACAAGGGGCCTTCGGAGTCGCCGGTTGGTGGATGGCAGGAGTCACTATTGTAATTGGAATAGTAGGAAGTGTCTAAGTTGGCTACGGGTTTGCTACGTACCTAGCTTCTACAAGATGTAGGACTAGTCTTCCTAGTTCAAGAAAGACTAAATACAAATATACTTAGCTCTTTACCGTTATCTAATAGTGTGTAATAGCAAAGTATCTTATTTTAAGATTCTAATATACCGATGAAGATAAGTATCATCAATATCTTCCTCTATCATATCCTTTGGTAAGATACTGAATGGTTGATCGCTTGATTCTCTTTATACCAACCCGCAAACTCCAGCTATAACAAGCTGCCAAGGGGCCATTCATGTGCCACATTCGGGACTATAACCTCTATTGGTTGTTCGTCTGGTCGGCTACTTCAGTTTGAGATCATTCCAGAACACTGCTTTCTCGTAGATTATCTATTCGCCCAACTCTATATCCTTAAATCTTTCTTCGTCACTCAGTTTTATCTTAGGCACAGATTACTAAAACTATTGGTTCAATACGATGCATTTAAGGATATTTAACCACGGCAGTATTTTGTCAATAAGTTAGGGGCATTATCTGTCATAAGATATTTCTCCTATTGCATTGACTTTAGATTAATTCAGGCCAATACACTTCAGTTAGATATATGGAAAAGCCTCCTTATTTATATGTCTCAAGAGCCTCTGATACACCTCTACTATTACGCGCCTGGTGATTTTCCCTCGTGGATACTATAGATCCGATAATACTCCTTACTGATCGGAATCTGCTTTGCCGCTTCTGGCCGAGTTACATTCCGCCCCCATTCCTTAGGCACAGAGTGGATATCCTGCCACTTGTATATGGCATTGAAATCCCTACACTGATGTGTAACAGCAAAGTCGGGAAATGGGTTTGTCTGTGTCTCGACCCAGTTGAAAGTGATGATGTCCAGATTGCCATTACACATAAGATTCTGCATCAAAATGTCTGTACAGTGACTGACATGAATCCAGTGCAAGTCTGAAAAGGGCTTTTTCACCGTTCCATTGCGGTTATACTCGGCCCATGCCAAGTGGCGAAGGAGGTTCAGACAGTGTATCTGGTGAAACATGTCAATCTGCGCCATATAGGCATTATCGCCAAGGCCATATTCAGGCGGGAACTTCACGAGCAGTTCTGGGTCCTTCCCCAGTCTGCGAACCTCACTCTCAGTGATTGGAAAAACGCGAATAGTCTCAAGGTCTTCCCATGCTTCATCTACAGCCGGGTCTGGTTGGAGGGCATTCCGCCATTTCGAAGGATTTTTAGCTTCGAACAAGCCACCTTCAGTCTCTTTAGGCGCCATTTTGAAGTTGATGGAATCTAGGACCGGAGCTACATTCGAAGTCAGTCACTTTTTCATCTCGCTTGTTGATGAAGGTGCACTCACAATAAAACGAAGTCTTACGGACATGATCTATCTCGGATTCTGATCGGAGGCAAATATAAGTCGCTAGAAAGAGACTAAGAGAAAGGACAAGGACAGCCGCATTGAGAATTGTCCAAGCGTGGCTTCTCCAACTTTGTCTTTGCTTTAGACGAGTCCAATTGACTATGTCACTCTCATCATGCTCCAACAAGCTCTCATTCGAGCCAAAGTCCTCTTTGAACGACATGACAATGATAATGACGAAGTAATAGCCAGTGTCATTAAAAGGAATAGTTGTAGAAGTACAGGCTGTAATCGATGGAAATTTGCTGAGTTTCTGTACGAAACGTGCGGCAGTGGTCTTCTGGTGACAGACACCTTTGTCTTCGGATCTTAATCTGATGTGCACCGATCTCTTTATCTGAATGCGCGATGCCGATCGCCCGTGCCGGCACACCTCACATCAAGGGACTTTTAGATATGCATGCTTATCACTGCAACGAATGCTGCGGATGTTTCCTCAAACAGAATATTCTACTAGGAACTTTTGGTTAATTGCCGATCAATTTAGTGAGTCTGCGCCCGATATCCTTGAGACTTGACCTGATTGATTTGAGCGTATAAACTTGCTGAATGAGGCTTAAGGCTTCAGACTCTGATTGGCTCTGTCTACACGGGCATTCGGGACTAAGGATGCTGATGATGCGCGTATGGTCAGAAATGAGACGACCTTCCTTTCTGAGTAATCCGCCAGCTTCAAGTATTGGTCGTTTAACTGAAAGACATAGTTCAGTTGGTTGCTGCATTGATATTTAAACTGAGTTGACACGCCGTAAAGAAAAACCTCAGATCTCAAGAACACTTAAGTCAAAGACCCTAAGTGCCATATTTCTTAACTTTAATATTTCTAAATATGAAGCTTCTTCCAACTCTCGCAATTGCTACCCTATCCGGCTTTGCAATTGCCAGTCCGCTGCCAGGTACATCCATAAGACCTCCAAGGCCGACATGCAACTGACCACAGCCAGGGGCTGCCATTGCACAACGGGCCGGCAACCCCGACCCGGCCGAGGCTTATGCCACTGACAAGCGAAGTCCTCAGCACAATGCCTATGGAAAGGCGTATGCTCTCAAGATGAAGGATGACGGCTTTGAGAAGCGTGATCCCCAGCATAACGCATATGGTAGGGCCTATACTTTGAAGATGGAGGACGATGGATTCTAGTAGTTTGAAGATTGGGGAGGGTGTCTAATTAGTCTCATCCACTTGTTATTCAATACAGTTCATAATCAGTGTAGTTGCTTACGGAGCTTAAAGAATAGTAGCAGTTGAGGCATTGTCAAAGATGTAAGAATGAGTCAGTTGCTGGTCGACTGATTGACGACTTACCAGACATGGTCCTTATCAAGACAGCTGCTGTGATGATTAACCCCGTTATTGCCAGATCATTGAACTATACTACCCGCGGTGCTATCATGGGCATTGACTTTGCCGAAATGATGGTCAGACCCGGAGATCGACAGTACTTGTCTCAATGCACTTCACCGCAAAACATCATATTAGCTGCCATGGGCGAGGCAAAGACATTGACGGAGGAAACTAATATCTGATAGAAGCTAAAAAGGGAAGATAAAACAATACAACGTGAGTTGTCCCGGCTACAAAACGAAAAACGATAGCCAATCAATGCTTGGGCAGCTTTCTATTCCCTCCTGGTAACTAAACAGATCTAAGCAAGTTGAACCCAACCAGCGCCTCTTCATAAGCTCAGTAAGTAATCGACACAATCTTGTTTACGTACCCATTCCTCCTATCCATGATCAGATTCTTAGCAATCCACTTGCCAGCATCCTCTCTTGAAATCGTGTAGCCAATTTCCTGATGCTCCCTGCCCGTCTTATGATCCTCTATACCCACACGAATAGGAGTTTCGGTTTCTCCGTTAATCAACAAGCTGGCCCGGACGATACAGAATTCTTCGCCGCTTGCAGAAAGCTTGTCCTCCATGGCGATCTTGTCATCCCGGGGCACCTTCAATGCCACACAGTATATGAGAGATAACATAACGGGATAATCTCGACCAAAACTAGATGTACCCGTTGTGCTAAGGGCGATGATAAAGGGTCTTCCGGCGGCGCCGTCCCTCCGCATCTGTGTAATACACTCCAGTAGGAAAGTCATTCCGGTTTGACAGACCTTGGGATCATCGATAGACATCTTGTATGGAATAGGTTTGCCGCCGATTGAGAAAACAATCTCATCGACAAATGTGCCGTCATTTTTGAGTAAACATTTACTCATAGCTTTCGCATCATGGGCATTTCCCTCAACAAGATGCAGCAGCTTATCGTGTTCTGTTTGGAGAGTTTCTAGTTTGGCAGGGACTCGACACAGCGCGATACACTGGCGCCCGGCAGCCAGAGTCTCCTTGAGGGCGGAGAGTCCAATCCCAGTGCTGGCACCAAAGAAAGTGACCGTTTTGGTTGATTCTGTCATGGTGTTTACTACATAGATTATGTATAAGAAGAGAAGTTTGGCATCGGGGTAATTAAAATGCTGTCTAGGCAGGCGCGATGAAGGGGCTAACGAGGCTTATTATTGACCCATAGGGATAGAAGTGGCATGATGTTTGCTTGTCTCGGAGTGATATTATGCCGCATAACGCCTTCGATTACAGCTAAATACACCGACCAAGGTATGTACGGTGGTGGCGTAGATGCATGTAATGTCACCAAATGCTGTTGGTCAACTACTGATCGCTGTTGGTTGGCAGCTCCGCCTTGGTTCTCCTGCCCCTACCGTTGTCAAAAATCAGGACATTGCATGATAATGTTTGTGAAAAAGAAAACCGAGAGAAACGTTATCTAGACACATGCCAAAATATCTTTCAGTTAGATAGGCAGAACACTTTGTATTTAATATTCAAAAGGCCCGCTACACGTAGTTCCATGGGCACGAAGACTCGCAATTCAGTCACGATAAATCAGCTACGTGCTACTTAAAAACAGTTGCAGTTATGATATATACACATCAATAGGAAGTACATACTATTAGTAAGCACATATAGCTATAGGATACAATACTGTCTATACATATGCTAATATAAGCTCTATTCCTTATTATCCTAATAACAATGGCCTCTGTTCTCAGATAGCTTGCCTAATGTACGAGTTTCTCATTTAGAAGCGGGGAAATTTCTACCCAATTTACTTGAAAGAACTAACATTAATGCCTAAAGACAAAGAATTATTTACTCATCAAGTTATCAACTACAAATTCGTCAGCTTTGTTTTAACGTCCGGGGTAAAGCTGTATGTTTTGTCTTTCTAATATTCAAGCCCCCAACTATTATTACTAGGATATGAGCAATATGATTGACTCGAAACCCCTTCCGGATACCAAACAGGTGAACGATAGTCTTGATATTCTGAAGAATGCCTATTGTGGCCGTTGCTACGACTTTCTTTCCAATCATCCTGATGTTGATAGCCTTACTGCTTCATGGGCTCCAGAAAGTCTTCCCCAGGATGATGAGGGCAGGCCATACTTGATGTATAAGTATTTTGCCCCTGTGACTGAATTATTCTGTGTCAATTGCAGTGTGCCGTTGCTTTGAAGACGCCTTGGATGGATTTGGTTTTCCCGGGCATAGAAGCTTAGGGGGGAAGCCATGCACATTTTCCGTGGCATATTACTTCAAAGTTGGAGATGGTCTTCTTGAAGTTGAACAGATCAAGATTCGCTATCTGGAATCTCCTACGATGCGATGGAATGAGTATGAAGCGTATCCGAAGCCAACAGGAGAGTTCTGCGACGCTGAAACGAGAGTTGAATATGTATCTTTGCCATTACATGCTCATCTAGGTACTGAAAGTCGGTTAGAAGTATTGAAGTAGGTGCTAATAATTACAGATGATCCTGTCTCGCTTTATCAGCAGGACGACACAGCCAAGGGGTTTATGGTCTGAAAAGCAGATCGCAATTGCGTTTGGATGGATAAAAGAGTGTATAGAGACTCATGGCCATATGCAACGTGACGGCAACCCAAAACTCCCGACAAGGGTCATCGATGTGTCGAATCCCAATACTGTTCAAGTGTATTGCAGTCGTCCTGGGGAAGCAGTCCCATATTCTACGTTGAGCTACTGCTGGGGTGACTCGCGGCAGCCTGTTATACTCGCAGAACGGAATCTGGCAGATCTTGTAAAAGGGATCGAGGTTTCTCAGCTTCTGCAGACAATTGTTGACGCAATTCGGGTTACGCGCGATCTAGGTCTCAAGTACCTTTGGGTAGATGCGCTGTGTATCCCGCAAGACTCAGAGGAAGACAAAGACAGGGAGATAAGTCAGATGGCACGAAATTACCAGTCATCGCACATCACAATCGCGGCTACAAATGCTGGCAATGTCCGAGAGGGGTTCCTGGCGGCAACAGATGATTTCATGAAAAGAAGTGGGTGGTTTGAGTTGCCCTTCCAGAAACTGCGTTGCGTATACTCTTACACCAGGGAACACAGGATCCCTGGGACAGAAGAACCCCTCAATCAGCGAGCATGGACAATGCAGGAATACCTTCTATCTCCGCGAGTTCTCTCTTTCGGGTCACTCATCATACACTGGGAATGTGGACAGCATTTTTACACTGATCATTGGGGTTCTCAGATCTTTACCCCCGATAACATTCCGACCATAGGGTGTCTTCGCTTTGATGAAGCGAACGAAAATTGCACACGTCAGTGGTGGACGTCGATTGTGAACCTATACACCGCTCGCAAGATGCGCTATGGTGACGACAAGCTGGAGGCGATATCTGCTATCGCCCAGGAAGCTTCTAGATTATTCTCCTCGAGAAACATAGCGGGACTCTGGGAGCAGTATTTGAAAAATGACTTATTCTGGTTTGTCAAAGGTTGGAATCCACCAGACAAGGGGTATGTACCTCCGAAGCACCGCGGACCATCCTGGTCTTGGATTTCAGTCAACCAAGAGATAGAATTCCAGGTGGTGCGAGACTTTGAAGCTAAGATATTAGAATGCAACGCCGAACTTGTATCAGAGGCATCGCCTTTTGGTGGAGTGGTTAGTGGGGTATTGGTCCTCCGTGGGATGCTCGCCCCAGCCACGTTGAAAAATCAAGAAGTATTATGGCGTTGTCATCGGCCAAGGGTTCATGGGAGGAACACAAACAGGAGTTCAAAGACTCTATGAACCCACCATTTATGTTTGACCGAAAAGTGGATGCTGGCGAGGATAGGGATTGGATTCAAACTTACTTCTTCGAGTATACTGCACGAGATGGGATTATTCTTGAAAAGATTCAAGATCGGTTGCGGCAGAACATGTTTAGCTGGACTCAAGACCGGAGGTTTCGGAGAATAGGCCTTTTTAGCTGGTGTCGTGATCGTGATTACAGAGAGGCTGGGTTTAAACGCTTTAAATCCTCAAGGCGTGCGACAGTGTCAATCATATGAAGAGATCTAGGATATATACGATACTTTTCTTTAATTGTCAAGACTTATTTTACTAAGGTATATTCATAGGCTAATAATCACATTATTATTCTTCTACTGTTTTAAATGAAATTCTTCTGAGGAATTAAATAAATTAAATATATATACCTATTATTCGCCTCTGATGAGAGAAAAACAGTAACTCGTAAAAGTTCTAGCGATCTGCTTACTACTTTAAGCCGCTATACGAATACGTTGCTGTCTGTAGAACCCTACTTTTGGGGGCCTTGGGTACAGTCTGGTCGCGATCAATAATGATAAGATGCGTCGAACTTTTCAATTGACTCTTAGAAAGTATTCTTCCAATGGAACAATTGTTATAGTAGTAGCCTACCACTGCCGTCGAAAGTTCAAGAAACAGTGAGAAATAAAGATGTAGTTGAGTTGGGAAGTCCTTAGAATCACATCTACCACAGTTGCCCAGCCAGCACCCGTGTAATTACATTACTCAATATTACCCTGCCTAGGGGAGAAAGAAAACAAGGCCAATAATCTCATACAAATTGTATGGTGGGGTTGGCCTTGTTTTCTTTCTCCTTGTGGGGCCTGCTTATGATCTCACCTGGATAGGGAAAGGTCTTGTATCTGCATGGAACTAGTCTTAGGGTATCTCCACCCTTATCATTATTATCTCTGTTATCGGTTAGCTGGTCAGTGAGCGATAAGAAACTGCTTTAGCGAACCCATATTTCCGGTGACAAATTGTTACCCGGGAGCCTGTCTTAATGCTCCTCTTCCTTGTTAAGAGTACTCATTGGAGGAAGTATAAAGGTGTTAAACTTGGACGAAAGCGACTCATTTTTAGTTAGCTACAGTATTACTTTATGTCGATAAAATAGTGGACTTACGTGAAATTAATGTCTACCAGAGGAAGGTTGTCGCTACCAGCTTTAAAAGCTTCCATAGGTAATATGTAGAGTTCTTTCTACGGTGTTTTTTAAACCGCCCTAGGTGCGAGAGAAAGATGTCTCATTATGAACACATCGATTAAGGCAGAATAGAGTGCTTGTAGACCGTAGGAAATCCCACACTCAACATCCCTACTATAACTGCCTGCGAATTCACTTCATATTGCAGTACAATACCTAATTTTACAGCCATTTGGGCTCGAACCACTTCCGTCGCTGAACTACTGTTAACTTTTATTGTAAAGATCAGTTATATTCAGACTTACTCTCCCAAAAATTGAGATTTGAATCGACGGGAAAATTACATTTGAGGTCTCGCGACTTGTTGACACCGCGCCTCAGGCGTAAGTTTGCTGTGTTGATAGTTCCAAAATCGGCTTGCTGTATCTATTTATAGATAAGCTTCAATCGGCTCTTCCGGGCCGCCTACAGCCCCATAAATACCCGCCAATGCCCAAACAAGCAGTAAAGATGTCAGTTTCTAACAACCCAAATCGTATAATTTAAATGCATAATTTATTTAAGAATAATGCATTTTCTGAACCGCGGGTCAATACTACGATTGAAGTGATCATGACGTCTGGCTGTTGTCACAAACTGGTCCAACCTCTCAAGGCACGCATACCAATCTTTTTATGTGGACCTGTTTCGCCTATGCAAGGAATGTGACGGAGTCAGAGAGGAAGTGATATCCATTCGACGCTCGGGACGGCCTCGCGTCGCTGCAGGTCAAAAGCTTGTACTTTGTATGCATTGTCTCAAGCCACTTCGTACCTTATGCCCCAAAAAGAAGGAGTAGGTATGACGACATGGAACGTCAATGTTTACGAAAATGAAACCTTACTAGAGCTTTGAGGGTTATATGCATCGCTAGGTCTCTTCTTCCAAGATCCACACCCGCGCCAAGAAACTGTGAGTATTCAAAACTAAGACATGCAGCTAATTGTGCCCCATCACATACCTTGTCAATTGTAGATAGCTAATGCGGATCAGCGTGCTCAAGACAGATGCAAGTGCTGAGAAACCTCATTAGTTGTAATACATAGGCTGACGGGCGGCAATAGAAAGGGGCTAACTGATAGGCATGGAGATAACATTCTGATACGCTTTTGAATGTCGGTGGGAATTCAGATTGTGTCCATCCATTGGCGAGGCTCTCACCGCTCATCGGGAAACAATCCAATCATTTATCGTGTTCACAACATCAACGCGTGTCACGACAATCATGTGAACTTGATGTGAAAACCTAGTCCTGTTTGTGAGACGAAACCACGTCAATCCTGTAACTCCATACTGGAATCGGGGATTGCGTTACAGTCTCGAGGTCCACTCTGGAGGTGGTGATGTTAAAATTTAAGCGTAGTGACGATGATCTTACTGACTTTCGGTACCACAGTAAGACAGCCAAAATCTACTCGTATCTACTCGATGAGGTAAAATAAAACTAAGATGTCAGAGCCTACTTGACAATAACCAATTGTGCTACTGCAAAACAGGACCCGAGTTGGGAACCATGCTTACTTCAACATGGCCTTTGCATAACTCAGCAATTTACTATCTAGAAGGATTGACTTTCGCGTTACATGAAGAGAATTAAGTCAGGAAATGATTGTGATCATAGCCTTTGGTGGTTTCTACAGGTGAGAAGACTACTACTAGGTATTATGTAAGTATTGAAGTCAGGATTTCAATGTTATGTTGGAAATGGCAACAGGAATCCGAGAGAAAATATGAGATATGCTACTATAGTGGCTGAGATCAAGAGCTCAGGTTATAGTGAAAGCATCGAAGTCATGACGCTCAGATCGTGGAAAGAACAAAGAAAAATCACACAGAAATCAAGAGCTAAAGCTCATATAGTAAAAGTGTGACCTTGATCTGTCCCCAGAGGGATATTGGTATAAGGTTCAAACAACAATAACTAAAGCTCATATACAGACATCACAGGTATTTATGCAGAGTCCGATGGAAACAACGTACAAGTGCAATGGTGATGATCCAATTGTCAACTAACGTAGCTATGTCAAACTAAGGAGTGTTCCAGAAATGGGGGTTGTGGGCGAATGGACTTTCCTCTGTGAAAGAGTCCACTAATAAATTCCTCAGGCGAGCCGCCTAGTCCACGTCAACTTCCACAGGCTTTGTGTCCTTTGCAAAGTCTCTTCCAGCCTTGTTCTGGCTCAACTCGATAGAGTCCTTGGCAGAGGACTCGAAGAGCGAGTTATTGAAAGAGCCGTCCATCTGGATGTATTTGAAATCGATGTCAACGTTGACTCCAGAGCTGTCATCGCCCTTTTTCTTCGTGTAGGTGCTAAGCTTCTGACTGGGCTTGAATGAGATAGTTCGAACATCTGCAATCACTTGTCAGTTACTGTTCCTTCGTTTACATAATACCACTATTGCAGGGACTTACAGGGACGCCAGTCCTGAAGAACGTCATCCTTGACAAAGATGGTGATGAAAATATAGAATGCAGTGATGTCGCTGGTAGTTGAACTGTTATTAATGGTGTTTTTCACGTTCGTCAGAAAACCCTCCAGCTTGTCCAGAATGCTCGCAGGAAGCTTAAGGCCCTCTGTGAAGTGCGAAACAAGAGCCTTATGGAAAGCATTCTTCTCGACCGTAAACTGTTTATCCTGCGTGTTGATGGCAGTAGTACTGATCCTGGAGAGATTCTATGTTAGCAGTAGGATACATGGGCAGGACTTGACATAAGCCTTGATGATATGTTGAATACGACATACCAGGGAGCGGTTTGGTATAGGTGATTGATAACCTTGGCAAGATAGTTCTTCTGCTTGACATCATCCTTTGAGGGGATAGCCTGCCTGGCAATAGCGTCTTTAAGAGTTTGGTTTGCCCTGTAGCTGAAGAAGCCATTGTTCAAGTTTGTGTTATAAGTGATGCTTGTGAGCTTCTTCAACCACTTCTCTGGGAGGTTGTCCTTATTGGGACCGACGTTAATGTAGAAGACATTGTCGGGGGAGACAACATCACCAGAGTCTCCTGTATCGGACATGATACCGGCACTACCAGAGGCAGCTTCGGGATCGGCCAAGGACTCCAGCACGGATGTAATTTCATCGTGTTCGTCTTGAGTGATGGTGTCAAGACCAGCCTTGATGTTGTAGTCGTTATTGAGAGCCATGATGGAAATGATGAAAGGGTTCTGAGAGGATGAAGTGTTGAGATGGTAGTCAAGGGAGCTATCGACTCAAGTGTGATGATGGAGAGATTCAACGAAAAGATTGAGGAGTAGGACCTATTTATGCTTCATGTTGATATCGTATCACTTATGTAGGTAGGAGAGCGAAGCTGAAGTGTCGAGGAACAATGAATAGACAGCTCATCAAAGTTGTACTCAGAACAACCGGTGTGCGATTGATCGGAAGATGATGGCCCATTCGGTCAATCGTTGCACGAATGGATACCCCCAGCACGTCGGATTTCTTAGGACTCCTCACTTGTCACTGGTATCACATTTGTAGTGTAAAAGAAGAATGTTGAGTTTCCACAGATGTGATGAATTCTGAGACATAGACGTCTATCCCGTGTTGAGGCTGCACTTTAGACTGCAACTAGCCCCATTTGTTTGTACCGTGTCGATCGGTCCGTAGCGTTGCTCTAGCAGATCAGCCGTAAATTCCGTCTTCCCCGAGACATACTCAGAGCCTTGTCTGGCGCTAACTAAACCCAATTCCATCAAGTGGCTGTTCTCAAAACGGATTTCAGCTGCACCTCTTCAGAGAAAATCGTCATTATCGCTGATCTTTCACCATTTCACCATTGGATGGTGAAAAAAAAAGCTCCCAGCCCGGCTTAGTGAAACCACTTCAGGGCGAGTACAATCGACTGGCAGAGGCGCATGCGTGATCGTTATGCACTCAAACCCCAAGTTGGAAATGCTGGTGCGTTGAGGCTGACGGCTGTACTAGGTAGTAAGGTGCATATTGATCGTCACTGCTGAGACAGCAGGAGTGTCTTAAGAATGTGATCAAACTATGGATCAACATTGGTGGAACATCAGGCGCATGTTCGCTGCACAGCTGCAATCCACAATCCAACCTCGCTATCGCAAGATGTTGGAGCCGAACTCGGCAAATGAGAGTTGTCGGGTCAAACACATGATATGGTGGCAGAAGCCAAGATGAAGAGCGCTCCCTACTTGTGTTGTGGACTCACGCAATGTGGTATATATCACGCACCGTTTTGGCTAGGTAGGATTCTTACAACTTTTCCAAACTCGATTGGACTCACACTTGTACACAACTACCATCAAGACATCTACACCAACACTATGTCCTCTTCCACCTTGACAGTTGATCCAAAGATCGATGAAGTCTACAACAACACTAATGACTTTGATCTTCCCAACCTCCTCTACTTGCAAAACATCCCCAATGTGCCTCCCAAGTATCAGGAAACTGTTCAAGCTAATGCAAAGAGTGTCAATCAATGGTTGGCCTGGGAATTGTCGAGGGTTGAGACCACTGTCAACGCGAAACTCAAGTCGGGCGCCCTTCCTAAGGATGACTCACTTGCCTCCAAGTTCAAAAGAACTTCATTCCGAATCAAAGTGATTGATGCCCTGAGAAAAGAGACTGTGTGGTATGTAGCCGATATAGATCCATGAAGGACTTGCTAACTTACACTGGTCAGGCTCGCAATCAGTGGCATCGATAGTAAGAGTGTCAATCTCACCGCCACCGAGGACAAGCTCGGCATCGCTATTTTGCATGCTATTCTGGATATCGGCCAGTTCACCAAGAGCGAGCCGGCTTTGAATGTTATCAAAGCATTGGGCTATGGAATTCACGAGAATTCGGGTCTCGTTCAACCTCACGCATTTTACCTCATTGATCACCCCATTGACCAAGTTCAACAGAGTAGCGAACCAGGTAACTAAACTTCACATTCCATTCAAGTGTGACTTCATCTAATATTTGCGATTTAGTTATCAAGACTTTCACCTTCAACGTTACGGTGACTGAAGCTCAGGCTCCGGTGCCAGACCCCAAGCACAAGGGCGCGAAAGAACCGGAGAAAAAGAGTTTTAACGCAGTCATCAGCTATACCTTGAGTACCGCCAATATCAACATAGATCTCTGGAATCGTAGTAAGGCCTTAGATGGAGAGGGTTACATTGCCGGAAAGAAGGCACTGCTTCAGAGGCAGGTTACACTTGTAGATACAGACATTTAACTGGAGATTGGATCTGTTTTTACGATTGATAAATTGATTCCTTGGTTTCCTTTTTATTTGGGTAATAAAGTGACCATTGCATCTGGTTAATTTTGGACGATCGGCATGATACATACCCTGACCGCTGTTTTGTAGTTGCAGTTAGATAATGTCGACATGCAGATGATGATAGAGAGGATACGGCGAACTGCCACAAAGGACCGAGTTAATGTGGCCGTTTGGATGGCCATTAGAAGCAAAACATTAATTGCATACCATCTAGCATTGGGGCTGCCCGAGAAAGCCATGGCAGGTTTGAATCCACGGTCACACTGATCTTGATTTCGATAGATGATTCCTCGCACTACCCCCACGTAGTGTTTACTGCAATTGACTAGCGTACAAGTGGCGCTGAAGGGTCCCTATCTTCGGCAAAGACTGCAGACCCGGAGCAGGTATGCAGTTCCGCGGCCGGTATGTTGCTGTTTCCCACCCTTATTGTCCTAGTGGGAACATGTGCCTCTTGACCCTAGAAGTGGGGTTGTGATCTGCTTGAGATCCTGGAACTTCTTGACCAACCAGAGCTGCATTCCACAAACTGTACTAGGCAATATGCTCTGTAGCTGTGGGGATGGAAAGAGGCCCCCCATGGCCGTACAGATCGACCGAGACATTTACTTCTGAATCGGGAAGACACCGAGCAAGTGAACAGCTGAAAGTCTAGGACAGAAGCTTAGGAATATGCAAAAGGCCAAATACTTCTCAGACGGCACGTTCCTTACCACGGCGTGTACGTAATATCATGAGAGTGCACATGCTGTCTTGAATCCAATTCTTGGCGGAGACACCCGTCGATATCCTCGCTCCTCACGACCACATCACTATTGCATGAGGTAAATGCACATGCATCTTGAATCACAAACAGAAATTTTAAAAGCAATCAGACGGTCAATCTAATTCCTTGATGTGGGGTCTTGGAAGGCCTAGATTGAACCAGATCTCACACGGTGACGGAGATCGTCTGGTAACAGGTAGTTGCTCGCCCCCCGAGTTATCTGGTTTCTGAGTTTTCTCTTCAGATTCAAGGAAGTGCTCAACCTGAATTTGGAAAACATCAGCTACTCCCTCTTCCAAAATCTATCGTCTATAGCCATGGCCTCCTCAATTAGTATCAACGGTGTCGACGTGAAGCTCAGTCACGAGCTACACGAAGATACCCACCATATAATAATTCGCACCACAGGCTTACCCCTGAACAAGAAGGAAAAGGCGGAGCTCTCCGAGCTCGGAGTCTGTATCAACGAATTCGTTGGTGATGAGAAACAACAGATCTATCTTTGTGGCTTCCACAATGATAACCTGGATAAGGTCCAAGCCCTTGACTACGTTGAATATGCGGGCGAATACGTCAATGAGTTTTGCGTCACCAAGAAGATTCAGCAGGATTCTAAAGGCGAAACTTGTGATGTTGCTATTATGCTACATCAAGACGTCGAGGAGGTCACTGAGGGGTTGACTCAGAAAATCGCCGAGGCGGCCAATATCGATCCGTCAGCCATTGTTATAGAGGATGGAGGCCTGAAGATTACGGTCGATACGGACAAGCTAGACGATATAGCCGCCTTGGACGAAGTTCGTGTACTACACACAGCGAATGAAGCCACGCTATTTGACAACACGGCTCGTCAAATCCTTCGTGTTGACCAGGCCTTATCAAACAAGAGTCAAACCGACACAGACAGTATTGTCTTTCGAGGCGAAGGTCAGATTGTTTGTGTGGCAGATACTGGTCTTGACCGTGGCTCTAAGGTCAATATTCACGAGGCTTTCAATGGCCGCGTAAGAGAGCTCTTTGCCTGGGGCCGCTCCGAGACAAACCTTACAGACGACCTGGATGGGCATGGTACTCATGTTTGTGGATCCGTGCTTGGTAAAGGCCAGCATGAATCCCAGGGTTTGGTCCAGGGCGCAGCCCCAGGAGCAGAGTTGCTCATGCAATCTCTGTTCAGTAGGTTCAACCCGCTGGACAGAACGCCCAGGTTGGAAGGGCTTCCAAAGACCAATTTGGCTCCCCTTTTCCAGCAGGCCTACGATGCCGGTGCTCGAATCCACACCAACTCATGGGGAATTGCCCTTCCCATGACAAGGATCCAGAGACCCTATGATGGTCGATCGGAGAGCATCGATCAGTTTGTTTTTGATAATCAAGACATGACAATTCTTTTCGCAGCCGGCAATGACGGTCAAGATGCCGACCTGGATGGCAAGCTTGACGGGACCATCAACGAGCGATCTTTGGGGGCAGAAGCAGCTGCTAAGAATTGTATTACGGTTGGAGCGACAGAAAATAATAGACCAGAGCTGGTTTCCGGCGACACAAGCCGCCCCTACACGTATGGAGGGTTCTGGGGCAAGAGGTTTGCTGTCAACCCTCTTCGTGACGACCACATGGCCGACAATCCTTGTGGTCTAGCCGCCTTTAGCAGCCGTGGCCCAACAGCAGAAAACAGGGTGAAGCCAGACATTGTTGCGCCGGGGACAGCCATTCTATCGGCACGTTCTCAGAACAAGAGATATTTGTGGAATGTCGACGTTACTGGAAAGTCTGGTGACGACAAGTACATGTACTTGGCTGGGACAAGCATGGCTACGCCTCTCGTGGCCGGCTGTTGTGCTGTCATTCGCCAGGCATTAATTGCCAATGGATATCGGGATGAGCAGAATGGCATCAAAAACCCAACCGGCTCCTTAGTCAAGGCTCTTCTGATCAATGGAACTGTCCCGATGTCTGGACAGTACATGCCCAACAAGGTCAATGAATGTTTCAACCCGCACTCTGGTTTTGGACGAGTTGATCTGTGTGCATCAATGCCCAAAGTTGATGACCCATATTCGGGCTATGGCATTGGCGTCGCTGATGAAGATGATGAGGCACCTTTCATCAGTGACATCGAGGTTCCTAAGCCACTGAAAGGAGGAAAAGGTTCGCTGACACTCAAAGTTACTATGGTATATGCCGACCTACCTGGAGGCCAGCTTCAGCATGATCTGAACTTGGTTGTCGCTGTTGGCGATACTGAGCGTCATGGAAATGGATGTGACAGGGCATACTCGCGTGGTGCAATGGATGGTTTTGACCGTTTCAACAATGTTGAGCAAGTTATCTGGCGAAACATCCCAGCCGGATCAGCGCGCATCACTATTAAGCCGTTCCGATTCATGGGACCGCATGTACCTTTTGCTTATGCTTGGAGCTTTATTTAGCTGCCTTGTTTATTGAAATATCAGGAGTTGCAGACTGCTTCTGGTATCGTAGTACGTCTTTTGTATACAGGATAATAATATGAGCCTTATCATTCATGCTCACGGTTGTTCAATATGACCTCGAAGCACAATTCACTTGGATAATCGCGTGCAAATATCTCATAAGATGTGACATTATAGGCTACAAGGTGCCCGACCAGACTTGCCAAAGCATTGGGCATTCAATCTCCAATCCGCCGTCTAGAACCCCTACATATAGAGTAGAGTCCTAGCTAAACCGACGTCTAATCAACTGGTGTATCTATTACAGATCTCGCAAATCTCAATTCCTCCTCTCTTATCATTCGAGCTAGTCGCTCATCCTCGTTGGAAAATGGGGCAGAAGGCTGGAAAGCCTCATAAGTATCATCATCCGACACTGGAACATCGATAGTTCGGCGACGTATGAAATCCTCGCAAGAATACTTAAAAGCCTTGTTGATCTGCCCAGAGACTTGTCTCCATTGGAAGATATTAAAAATACCCTCATATTGGACAAAACCCACTTGGCATTTTACCCAACGGCGCGAAGAGTTTTTGCCCTCTTGTACATCATAGAATGACTCACCAATGCTGAAACAGATTTGACGGAGGGCTAAAATGAAGAGAATGGTAAGCGATAAAACCTGTTGGCTGTGATTGGAAAACTCACTAGATAGTATCCTCTGGTCGTCTAGATACTCGTGCTTCTCTGCGAGGACCATCTTTTGGGCGCTATAATTACCGGTGGAAGTGCTGGCGGATTGGACAACGCCCTGTAAAACAGGTTCAATGGCATTCCTCGCCTGCTCATCAAGTGATTTGAAGTTTCGCATTGCTAAATCGATGATTTTATTGTGAAGTTCGGAAAAGGGACAAGTGATTTCCTCAGAGGTAGACTGTGGCCCTCGTTCAGAATGTAACCTCAATAAATGGTCAGTCAAAGGAGCTGAAGCTGAGTAGCATAACATACACCGGCGATTGTGGCAAGTCCTTCATAGCGACCTGGACAAAAGCGGTACTTTGTATCATCTTGTTGAAAATGCCAAGGTCGGTGGGGAGCATCTGAAATACGTTTGACCACCATTTCATACTAAGCCAACATTTGAAATCATGCATAGTTTGAGCATGATCACGAAGGTTCTGAAGTGCGGCGTCATTCATCTTCAAAGGAAAATTAAGGTACCAGACTGGAGGATTAAAATCATCAATTTCGGTTGCTCTTCCAGCCACCTGCGCGATCAGTGTGGACTCGGAACGGACCGCTGCCAGGCCTTGAAAAGCGTAAACACTGGCTGAGGCGTTAATGACAGAGGCTGTGGCTGAGCCAAGGATATCGGGGATGCTTGTAGCGAAGTCAAAAGCTGCAGTTGAAGCTTCATTGTCTTCTGGAGCCTGGGAAAGGGCACCAAGAGTTAGGATATCGTCAGGGTGCGGTTCATCAGAGTAGCCTGCCATTTTCGCTGAAACAATTGGAGAGATTGTGATAATTGGTACAAAAGTGTTACGACTAAGATCGACGATCAGTAACTATGGGCAATTAATACTTCGTCTGAAAGGTTCTTTTCTCATAGATGCGTTCCAGTATTGAATACAGATCGGACGTACGGCCTGTGACTGTCCTCAACATAACTTCTCGCCACGTAGCAGATTGAACCGCATGACGAAAGTTTCTTGAATTACTGGGTGTCATGTTAGAAGCTGAAGATAAACTTAGATTAGATCGTCCATGCATGTTTAGGAGGATTGGGTATAGCGTTGTTTCGGACAACAAATCTATGCACACGCCCCGCGGCCTAGAACTCTGGGTCTTGTCGCAGCTAAAGAACGCCACATCACACCGCGTAGCGGTCCGAAACCATCGAGGGCGAGATGTAAGTTTGGATCACCAAAGCTGAACCTCAATATCAATTATCACCTGCATAGAGCTTGTTGTCTTTTATCTATTATCTCTGATAGGCCGACGTTATTGAGGGATTATGTCGTAGATCTCGATCTGGTTGACCTGCTATTGCGGTATCTGAGTCGAATAGTTGACAACACCCGCTCGTTTGTCGAACATACCACTGCGGTAACCTTGGGACTATTGACAAATTCCAGCCCGAAGACCCTGGACGTGTCCAAAAACGGATATTTTGACTTCACACAACGTTAATCTGAGCACAAAGCAGATTCTACAAGTCCTTGCGGAAGTTTTCAGTCTCAAAGCTGATTATCTGAACAGCACGCACCTATTCTTCTTCTATAGCAAAACCAATTACGACGTTATCATGGACTTGGAAAGACACAAATACGTGAAGATTCACGTCTGCCAGGCTTCTTACGGAGATTGCCTTGCCATCGAGTTTGACGATCAAGCAGCGACAAGCGGATCACTAGGACTGGAAGCTCAAGAGATTCCAATCAATGGCGATGTAGAGATGGAGGACAACACCAATGGTATCATACACATTATGCCACATAAAAACAAAAAAAAGCAGCCGCCTCCGACCTACAAAATGATGCCAAAAAACAACGTAATGGAACAACGCAAGAATGTACTGTCAAACAGGAGTCCTACAGCTTATGGAATAATCGACTGATTGGTACTCACAGGATGCATCACGCAAGGTCATCCTGATTGATGGAGGCCCAGCCAATTACAAGATTCAAGGAACTGTCATGCACCCGACCACACCTCTAGCTGTAAGTATACCTACGATGCTAGTTCAGACTCGAACTGAGACGATGAATGCAGAACATGTATGCGATGCTCAACTCGCTTCTGCCCCAAGGGTGCCCCAATTCACTGGATACTCTCGTGGTATGTCAAATCAGGTAAATTCTCGTTGCATGATACTAACCATGGTTGAGATCACTCATGACGACGAAGACCATATCAAGTAAGTTACATCATTCATATCACCAGCGTTTGCTCTGTTTGGACTACTGATGTCAATATTGTAGCGGGATTCACCAGTTGATGATGAGCATGTGAGTTATCATGGCAGGGTCAGATCGCTCAACCATTAATGGCTTGGGATAGGGCCGATAAACCAGGAGAGGACAACAAAGAGTTTAGATTCAATCGAGGAACAGAGGCCCTCAATCTAAACCAGTCCCCTTTCGGAAATATCTGGTACAACTCGCCCACGATAATGTTTAGTGTAAGAGTTCTCCTTCAATTTTCTGTAAACTCCTTACTTTGTTAGTATGTTTATTAAAAGTCTACAGAACCCGAAGGCAAAAGGCTGGTTCGATCGTGACATGGACAGACTAAAAGCAAATTGGCCTTTGGCTAGCGGAATTCCGATGATCAACAGCGACTTTGGCAACAAGATCCTCACCGGCAAGGACGGTGGGTTGCCAGCGGGGGTAGCTAGGCGAGCCCACCTCAGGTTTGACTTCTTGTCTCCGAACATTAAACAAATTGACAATCTGAAAGAGAAATATGAAAAAGGGAAACCGGAGTCACAGAAGCTACAAGCCAAGAAGCTCAGCAAAACGGAGGAAAAAGTCGCTAGAAAGCAAAAGCAATTCGAAGCGAAGTGGGAGAGGGATATGGGTATCGAGTACAAAGGATTACCTAACGCGAAGGGATCGAAGGCTTCGTATACCAAGTCAGTTCACCCTCCTAGACTCATTTCCTTTTCCAAACCATTTTCCACACTAGGGTGTTACTAAACCTTGATCCAGTCGTTTGATTGCTACAAAGATGAAGGTTACCAAAGAATTCCTGGAGCGTGTCGCAACCGGCGCCCATGGGACCTTGGACGATGCAAGTGCAAAGAACCAATCTTCTCTAGTATTTACTGTGAAGGATGATGCTCAGTCCTTCAGTGCCGCCTTCACTGGTGACGGGAATGCAGTTTCGTCTTTCTTGCCTAGCTGGGACGGCGAGCCTTTGCAGTACGATGTCATGAAAGGTAGATATCTGAGACCAAACAACATAGAACCTCGAGGGCTAACATATGCATATAGTCATGCACCATGGAAGTAAACACAACAATTGTAAGTTGATTATTTTTGTTCGGTAGACGAGACACTGACGGAGACGTACCCATCAGGCTGGTCGAGAACGGCAGTTGATAACAGGATTCAAGCTCTTGGAAGCAATTACAAAAGCAGGAATGCGATTGTTGATGGTAGCTCCGCATGGGAAACACTTGTACCTGCGAACTGTAAAGCAAAGAGCCAGGATGAGGTAAGAGTAGAATCATGCTACCATGTTCACGATAGCGATCTAACTGAACCTTTACGAATAGCCAAGCAGATTCTTCCTCAAGTACGTTCCCACAGGCAAGCTGGTCTTTGAATAATGACTGACAATACCGCAGTGTGCCAGCGCGCAAGTATATCGTAAGTAGTCAAATAAGCTTAGCATGACCTACTTGCTGAATAAACACAATCAGATTTCTTCGTCCACAACCGAGGGTCACCGCAACCCGTACGTGTATCACCTATCGCTCTTTCGATCAGACTTTCTCTAACCCAGACACAGACATTTAAGTACCTTGGCAGGTATCATTACGCGCGCTATCGTGCGCCAAGACGACAAACCTGTTGACATATACTTGACGACTCAGTCGTTACAAGCGCAAGTACAGGGCTTCCTCATGAATTATGGACCCGACCTGGCGAAAACAGCCATTGATGAAAACACCATCATGACAGAGGAGCTGCTGAAAGCATTGCTTCTCAAACGTCCAGGTCAGGGTGAATCACCTCAATTATACTGGGATGCTAATGGCGATTGTTATCGCTTATGGCAACTCAGGACGGAGATTGAACCCAAGTACGGTAGTATAATGATCGAACCTGCCGAAGGACACCCGATGATGAATCCTGCATGGCAACGTGTGGCCCTTTCCATGCCGTTCTGGATTGCATACCACCTGACCTACTTCACTACCGATGTTCAAGTGACCATAGGTAGAAAGGTGCCGTTTTTGGACGAAGATTTGAAACGACCGGCTAAAAGGTTCAAGACCGAGAAAGGTGGAGGAAGTCGCAAGAAAGCCAAGATAACCGAAATCTTGATGACTTCATCGAATGGTCTGGTGGGTGGGCCTGACGATGAAAGTGGCATTCTCAGTATGGGCGTGGACCTCGACTTCGCAGATACTATTGACAATCTGATGCCACAGGACTTAGGTACGAGGTCAGAGAACACGCTTATGTCTAATAATCCGGAGACCATGGCAGTGACCACTATGACCAAAGACAAGGCAGACTTACGAATGGAGGCTACGTGGAACCTCATAGTTGGACCTCGCGGTCTATCGCCGAATGCATTCGAGAGATTTGACATAAGAGTATCAAAATTGATCTACGACACAGTTATGGTGCAGGAGGTCAGTTGAATCAAAATCCCTTCTTCAGAATAGTGACTAAGTATATTATATACTGTACAGGACGTGGAGATGAAGACCCTTATCGGAGCTGATGCATTCCTCAGTTATTTATCTTTCCGCGGATGGCTGCAGCCAGATGAGATAACCGCCTTGAAAATGACTTTCATGCTCGAAAACCAAATCAACCTTGGTGGTATCATTTCTCTTGTGTTCGACGACTTCCTCAAGACCTCATTCTTCAGCTTGCTGCCCATAAAGCTGGACAAGAAAGCCTTATTCTCGAGCACACCTGCCTTCTGGCCCCTTTCGGAGGACCTGAAGGCAAAAGTGGTCGACTCACCCAGGCCACAGTAAGTCATTCAAGATGACACATTCGAAATACGTACAAACTAACTGTCATGCAGGGACCTCGCCAGTGATTTCAGTGATGTAAAGTCTCTCAGCTTTAGCGTCAAGCCACCTGCGGCACACCAGAAATGGGACATCCAGTATGAAGTAGCTGGTAACCACACGGCAACCTGGCAGGTAAAGGTGCTCAGCGAGCTTAGGTTCTTCATCTACCGCCCATTCGAGCGCGATTTTCGATACGTCTATGGGTCATTTATGGGAAAGCTCTCGAACGGGCAGGGCAGTAATGTATGAGAGGTCATATGGCATAGTCTTCAGCCACGTAGCTAATTTCTCCCAGGTCATTGTCGACTTCCTATGGTTTCCTGACAAGGACAGTGGCTTGGACTACTATCTGCGTTTTGCAGACGATGACTTTGTGTCAGACGGCTATGTAATGAAGGTTGGAGACCTTTGGAGTGCCATCCCACCATCCTTCAGTACCATCAACACCTTGGCTGCTGCCATATTCCTACCTGGAAAGGGTGAGTTGCTGTCTCTCGGAATCCTTCTGGTACTTTACTACAGTTGCTAACTTCTCCCAGACACTGCCCTTGAGTTTGGGGACTTTATGCGCATTCAGGATTGCGGCTTTGTGGTGCGTAAGAATTCCCCTGTGGTTGCTGATGTTACCTTGCGACGTGTCTTTGGGACGATAATGTTCGACCCAAAGCAGGAGTTTAAACCATTTGGCGACATGATTACCATCAGACTACCTAAGATTGGACTGCAACTGGAAAACCTGTTTTCAACAGTTCCGATGAAGGTATGCACTTCAAATACAGTCAACATGACAAATGCTAACTTACCCAAGCTCTTTGTCCGGATTGAGGAACGACTCGACATCAAGGGCTTTACAGTGCCAATTATATTCGAGACTCGACGGTCTCGAGGTGGTGACAAGACTATCTACCAACTTTCCTACATTGCATCATCTTCTGAGCAGGGCTTGACGCCAGCACGGCTGTTGAATTGGCTTGGCATTCCCAGCACAAACCTTTCTGACATACCTGGCTTGCAGAAACTTCTTGACTCCCTCCATGTTCTGTCTTTTGGCCTGGGTTGGCTTGAAGGCACTCCCGAAAAGTCTCGCACGAAGCCTTTCTCAGCGAAGCCGGACTTTATGGAGCTCGCCATCCGGCTCGACCGGCTTGACTTGGTTCCTGGGTACCTTGCTGTTGAAAATGCTTTTCTTGAGCTTCGACTGGATCAGCAGGGCTCTGGCTTCAACACATCGCTCACCAGCTTTGCAAGGCTTACGATTGGAAACTGCGATGTGCAATTTCTCATCTCGTATGGCGAACGACCAGAATGGGAGAGTGTATATGCCTACAGTGACATCCCTGGCCACTTCAGACTTGCATTGAGCACTGGAGACACTGGCGTATTATCGCTTTCAAACATTTTGGGCCATTTCGTGCCCAATGTTCAATGTCTTCCACCGGCTTTACAAAAGGTCCTGCTAAGGACCGGAATTTCTAAGTTCAGGTTGGGCATCGGCAAAGATGAAGCCGGCAAGAATGAAATCGCCATGATACATCTGGAAGTGATGCTGGAAGAAGATGACATGGAGATATTTGATATGTTTTCAGAACTCCTTTTTCAACTGGTCTATAATACTGACCGTGCTATAGAGGGGTTGAGTATTAGTAGTCCTAAACTGACCTTAAGGATTGACTATCCTAACGACGAGGTGAGATAACTATGAAGGCTTAACAGATAACTGATTTAACGAGATCCAGGATGCAAGAACTATCAGCGCTTCTATAAGCGTTCTAACCAACATACGGGATGACGAATTCAATGCAACTATCTGGGTAGATGCGAAAGAGGATACAATCATTGGCATGAGTATTGTGCCTGTGAACGAGTCTATCGCGTTGGGTGAGATCATTGCCTTCTTCTCACAGAAGATGTCAGGTATGCAATTCACTAGGGTTTAAGGGGGCTATCTCTATACTGACAATTCGATCAGAATCGTTTAAACTCGATTTACCATCTGATTTCTCGTTCATGCAAGGTATCGATTCAGGTCCAATGCATGTTTCGTTCCGCAAGACAGCCGCGACTGGGTACAAACTTGACTCTGTTTTTGTTCATGTGGAAGCAAATCGCGACTTTGAGCTTTGGGACTCTCCAAGAGTAGTACTTTCAGATGTCAAGTTTTTGACGAACTACATCCGGGGCTCTGGGGTACATGTTGGCTTTGGAGTATCGCTAGCTGTTGGGAACTACGAGTTCTCTGGCGCGCTTTTCTACGACCGCGCCTCCGTTGATGCGGGCCTTGTAGATGATACTCCGAAGGACGAGAAGCCGAAAGATGACAAAGGTGTCCCAACAACAGGCGGTGGTGCCGTCGCGTTAGGTAAAGACAAGGGTACATCATACACGGTCCAGCTGGAGTTCGAAGGCGAGGTTGGGCTACATGATATCTTATCTACACTCACGGGAACAAACTTCGCGGACATGCTACAGAGAACCGGCCTGGAAGCCTTCAACAAGTACACGGATATCAAGATTCGCACTATCGCACTCGCATTGGCCAAGGCACCGTCGTCATGGACATTCAGCGTCGTTGCTAACCTTGACTGGCTCGCTTTTACCAATGTCAACTTGACTGCATCCCACGAGACGTCATGGATTCAACCTTCAGCTGCAATGCAAGGATGGGCCGCTGAAGATTCTCCCTAACTCATGGGCTGCCAACGTGGCTAGGTTCGTCGAGTTTGGGGACACGTCTATCTACCTCTTCTACGGACCTATCAGTAACACTCTGCGTGGGCAGCAGTTGACGCTAAGTGATAGGTCACGGAGGTTGTTAGGTGATAAGGGTGGTGTTGCCATCAGCACCAACCTGAACTTGGGGTCAGACCTCAATATTCTACGAGAATGGCTCAAACTCGAAGGGCTCCAAGTTTTCGGCGCTGCTGGTGCTGGATTTTTCGTACTGGGGGTAAAGATTGGCATGCTGACCTTAATGGATGATGCATTCAAATTGAGTGGAGGCTTCTTGCTCTCCTATATCGACAAAGAACTTTGGATCGGTGTGGAGGGTGACTTTGCCTTCAACATCCCTGCAATCACCAAGTCCACCATCACCGGTGCAATTGCCGCCGGTGTAAATCTGTCGACTGGCGGGCTCGGCTTGAAAGCCAATACCAATGAGGCCCTTAAAGATGTCGGCGGCATCAAGGGCTTTGACCTAGATGCGGTTGCATTTGAGATAGAGCTGGCACCCGAAGCGGAGCTCATGCCCACAACACTTGGTGTCGAGGGCGGAGTAAGAGTCCAAGGTCTCGACAACGTCTCCGGACGGTAAGTCGGCTTCTTGGAATGCGATTGTTATTTACTGACGTTCTTTAGCCTTGCAGTCAAGTTTGTCGCAAAGAGCCCTATGAATTGTTATGTCGAGGGAAAAATTGAGAATCTCAATTTGACTGGTCTGCTCGCCAAGTTTGCCGCATCCATTGATCTGCCTCCAGAAGTGCACAATTTCTTGCAAAAGAATGGAGTCAACCTTCGGTTCCTTGCGATTCAGCTCATACCTAAGGACATGGTTGGTATGACAAATCAACAGCTTAAGAGGAGGATCTATTTCGAAGGAGCGCTGTCGATCGGTAAGGTGTAGCAAATCCCTTTACTCATGTCAACTTACTGACCATAAAGTGATTAATGATAAACCGATATGGGCTGGTTTCGTGCTCCTCGACATCAAAGACTCCGGTTTCGTCGCCATCGCCTTGATGGAGCCTGTACAGGTCATCGACCCTAACGTGTTCAGCATTCAGCGAAGCAGCAAGGGTGTCAGCGCAGCCTCCTATAATTTGCAGTTGCCCCAGGTGAAGCCCGAGTATCTCACTCCACGCATGCTCAATGAGGGACCGGTATTGAAGATTGCCTCTGAAGGTCCGGATCCTGTCTTTGTTTCCGCGCACCTCAGATTCCTCGGCACGCAGCATGATCTGTACGCTGTGGTGAACGGAGACAGTTTTGTTGCAGAGTTTCACAGCAAGTCCAGTATTGGAAGCCTCGACTTTAGCGTCAATTGTATCTTCAACTCTGCAGTCGCCATCGCCGCTGCGGCTAGCCTAGACTTGGGTGAACACACCTTGATGCTGATAACAACTCTCAGCGCGTTGGACGGTGCATTGGACAAAAAGATGTTCGAGAGGCCTTCGGACAAGATCACGTCAGTTGGCTTCTCCGGTGGGTTGAAGGTGAGTGTAGCATGGACTTCCGGGCGTGACCCTTTGTCCATCAGCCTTTCCGGCGAAGCTCACGCTTTTGACAAAAAATGGGACATTGGCGAAATCGGCATCAAGATAACCGAGAGTGACCTCCGCAGCCTGGAGGCATTTGCTAGTCAACTCTGGGAGTATATCAAGGACTCATTCACCAAACTCGTCATGACGTGGATTCGTGATATCCAAACCGAGGTTACAGCTGCCATCAAGTTTCTCGAGGACAATTGGAAGGTGGCCAGCCAGGAGTTGGTTCGTTTGGTTTCTGATATCAAAGACATACCAATCACGGATATCATAGTTCCCGTGGTGAAAGAGTTGGACATGATTTACAAAGAGGCCTTGAATCTGTTCGACGACCTCGGTATTGGCAAGTTTCTGGGCGTCAAGCTTCTGTCTCCCCTCTACGGCCAGGATCCGCCACCCGATCGCAGACCTGGCTGGGAGCCCGATGTGCCTGATGATGTTCTCAAACTCCCCAAGAAGCCTAAACGCGACGATCCGATTCTGAGCCGCGATGATATGTTGGATGGGTTCCCCGGTGCGGAAAAGCATACCAAGAAACCGGATTCTCCACCTAAGACCAAACCGGTAGATCCCTTCAAGATACCGGACGATATCGGCTTCGGCACATTCTCCGCCCAACCGGAACCAGCCTTTGAATCGGTTTCCTATACTGAGGCGGAACATGAGACCGTAGCTTCACCAGAAGCATTTTCTAAGAACGCCGAAGATGTCGTGGTTGCTCGACTGCCGGCATGGTATGCAAAAGAAATCGAGCGACATGTCTCATCTCCCATTTCACCCGTACCGTCAGACTCTGTGGATGAAACCTTGGCGCAGATCTCGAGTTTCGATTACGAGGAAGTCCTTGCAATAGCAAAGGTTCTTCGAACAGCGGGGTTGTCTGCCCAGGAAGTACAACAAGTATACAAGGATGATTTTGGGCAAGACATGCCATTGAAGCTAGTGGAACAGATCTGATACAAGAGATAGCTTTTTCATCGGCATCTATTTCATGTCGCCACCAGCTGCAAAGAAAGATGCGTAATGTAATGAGAGTATTGACTTGCGTCAAATACGTAAAATAGCGAGCTTAGAGAGTACAATTGAAAAAGAAGCTCAGCTTAGCACTCGCCATGATTGCCCGCGTGTTCACTTTGTGTTACCCTATTCATCATTTTATCCAGAAGCGGAAAAGCTTGTGCTCACTCCATTTGTTCCGACGCTTCTTCTCCACTATTACTGCGTACTAATCTCCGATAGCCGAAGATGTAATCTTCTAACGACAGTAACTTCTGTCTAAGCATCTCAGAGCTCGCACAAAGAGATTAAAAAGAGTATAGTCAGTTAAAAGGACGGAAATCAAAGCAGTAAGCTCAGTCTTCCATCATTACTCAAGTACATGCTATAATATCTCGATCACACCTCCATTGATGAACTCGTATACGTAGCCTGAAAGTACAGCATATTAGCAGCTGAAGTATTTTCCCCGCCCACTTGTTTACACCAGCTCTACGGTGCATTCCTGTCTCATCTTAATATCGCCCACCGATTGATCACACTGGCCTTTGCGAGGATGAGGCCTTCGACAGCCTGTGTTCATTGTAGGACCGGGAAAAGAAAGTGTGACCGAACAGGCAACTCGCCGTGCTCTCCATGTATACAGCGGCAGCTACATTGTCCCGGCACGGCTCCCAATACACGAATATCTGACTCACCAACAACACGAGAATCTCTACCTCTAAACCCTTCTCTCGATACAAGAAGCGAAGAAATATACTTGGTTGACCTATACTTTCGCTTTATTCATAACTCGCCTCACAGCCTCTTCCACGAGCCTACCTTTAAATTGGGCGTTGCTGAAGGTGTCATCTCGAAGCCAGTGCTTCTTGCTATGATGGGCATGTCGGCTAGGTATCAGCAAACCTTCAAATCATCCGCAGGCTTTCAATCAACTGGACTAACGATGGACTAGGTTTGCCACTCAGCCAGATATAGTCGCCCGCGGAGCCATATATCGCGCCAAAGCCAGCGCAGCGCTGAAACAAGGTTTGGAAAATATCTGTATTGAGAACATTCAAGCTTGTATATTGGTGGGGAATAACTACTTCGGTGAAGGAGATGCCGATGCCGAGTCATTGTACTTTGGTAGGTAATGTGCTGTTATCCGTGATAGCACGAGGTGTCTAACCCCATCTCTAGGACTGGCCAGCCGAATGAGTCAGATACTCAAACTTGGCGTGTCCAATGATGCTGATGACGGAATCACGCGTGAAGTCAAGCGACGAATATTCTGGACATGCTTTATCATTGATACGTGGGCTAGCGGTGGCTCCAACCTCTCACGGCAATTCAAATGGCAGGCCAACCTTCCTCGGGTCCCTATGGACGAATATGTCTTCAACCAGATGGGATCAGGTGAACCTGATATTACTGATACGGAATGGAAGTCTGGTTTATGGGGTTATATGGTGAACCTGGTAGAGATTTACACCGAGATACAGAACTTTCACCAGGACCTTGCGGATACCGTTGAGTGGAACGAGGCGCAAATAGACGACTTCGTTCAACACCTCGAAAAAAGGCTCACTGGCTTTAGACAGGCTATCGGTCCCGACTTAGAATTCTCGATGGAAAATTTGGCAACGTTTGTAGAACGTGGCTTGGGTCGTGTTTTTGTAGCCTTCCACCTGGGCTTCCACCATTACTACACCTTACTATTTTACCACTATCTGGATCGCCGTCGTCCTCAAACCAGGAACAGTAACAAATACTCTCAATCGTGCAAACATCATGCCACAGTGGTTTGCGATATACTCAAAGCGTCCAGAGAGGTACCTGGAGCAGAAGCGCTATATAATATTGTCGGCCACGTCACCATCGTCTCGTCGTCGGTTCTTCTACACACTTTCATGTTTGGAGAACCCCATGAACTAGAAGTCTCAAAGCTCCGACTGGAATCAAACCTAGAATCACTGATACAACTGCGGAGATATTGGCCAAGTGTGGAACATATGGTAAGATGTCGCTCATGTTCACTTGATGAGACACTAAAAACTATCAGATCAATCGACTGGTCGTCTTTCAGAAGAGCTGTATTAATTCGAGAAATATGGAGTCATACAGGTTCGACAAATGGATGGTCAAGTTTCTTATCGCTCATGCGCTGGCTCTTGAAGATAAAGTGGATAATGCTTGGCCTGATTCCCACCAACATCAGTCAAGTGGTGATGATCAGCTGGAACGTGGCTTAGTCACTCAGGCGATGATTACAGAGTTGCAGAATTACAGTATGGACCTTGGTGCTACAGGATACCCCTAATGCAACCTGGGTGCGAGGATCAGAGGCATCTTAACTACTTTGAACAATATGCTCACAACCGGATCCGAACAGCTACAGATGTGTTAATACTTAAACTAAGATGCAGCATTGACATTACTTCTTAACAAATACTTGATACAATACAAACTTTCATTTCCATTAGACGTCCCGAATCTTTCCCTCGGCTCCATGTTGAACGGCATAAGCCTCCTCAGCACGACGTTCAGCAAGAGTAACGTGCTTTCGGAATTGGCGAGCAGGAATTCTGTCCATGAAAAGCTCGTCCAACTCTTCATAACTCCTCATGCGAGTCTCAGGAACATACAAGAATGCCATGACGGCGAAGATGATCATAAAAGCCCCAAAGATGAAACCGATCTTTGCTTTTAGGTTGGCATATTCGGGGTTGAAGATGTATGGTGCCACAAAAGACCACATTGTGTTGACAGCTGAAGAGAAGCAAATAGAAACGGCAATCGTCTTAGTTCGGAGGACTGAGGTGGGAATTTCTCCTGCAATAGTATAAACAGTTGAACCGACTCCAACATTATAAAAGAAGTTGTACATGGTGTAGAAGCCCACTGAGGCTGTGACGGCAGCAGTGGTATTGACCGACCCAGAGATACCCATGCACATAAGGAGGCAAGCTAGGGCAACGCATCCAGTGATGTACATGGGTCGACGACCGTAAAAGTCGCCGACGAGGAAGGCAATCGTTGCACCCGACATTGAAAGAATCTGAGCACCAATCTGAATCTGGAAAGACTTTTCATCGCTGATTCCGAGGTACTGGTACATCAAGGCACCATAGTTGGAAACAAACCCTAAGCCGGACATGGGCTCAGACAGGAACACCATGATAGCGATGAGAGATCTGCGTAAGTTGGTGCCCTTGAAACAGTCGAGATAGGAACCGAGGTTCTGTGACTCCGCTTCTTCTAGAGTCAATTGGATACGTTCCAAATGGCCAGAAACGTCCTCAGGGTCCGAGTACATGCGTGAGAGAGCCTTGCGTGCTTTTTCCATCTTGCCCTTGCGGACCAGATAGACTGGGGACTCGGGCATGAAGACCTGGCCCACTAGAGCAACTGCGGCAAAACCCCATTGAGCAACAATCAATGACTGCCAGGACCAATTTGTCTCCCACTGAGAACTAAAGTTGGATAATATGGCAGAGATGAATGGACCAATGCATTGAGCAAGGTTACAGAAACCGATAGCAGTAGAGCGAATAGCCAACGGTGAGATATCAGCGACATATGCTGTGCAGAGGTTCTGAAAGGCTCCAATGGCGACAAAATTGACCATCTTTCCAGCGAAAAACATGTCGATAGAGGTAGAAGCAAACTCGACGCCAACGGAGCCGATGTTGATGGCTGCGGCAATCAGAACAACAGGTTTGATGCCAATTATATCGGCAAAGTAGGACGAAGCCCAAGCGCCAACAATTGCAGCTGCGTTGGAGCCTCCACTCAGAGCCGATTGCCAGCTCGTCTCGATAAAGTAGTCCCCTTTGTCGTCTGGTTTGCCGAATCTCTGCTTAAATACTGGGATGCTGATGACAGAGCCCGATGACTGGTTCTCGAAACCTCGAACAATCAACGTCCAGAGCATCACGCCGATCCAGAGGAGAAGCCATGGATCTTTGCGAAGCGTCTGCAGGTAGGTTCGGTTATGCTCCTGTTGTTGGATGGCATGGCCGCGGGTATGGTGGGGCGAGATGTGGATAGACTTGGAATTGGATTGCTCAATGTGGGCAGTTGATTCAGGTTTCTCCATGATGTTTGTGATGTGTAGGGTTCCAGACAGTGATTGTTGACCAGATCTAGTCTTCTAAGTCCCGCTGAGAGGTAGTTAGAAATCAGTTTGGCCAAGAGGAAACAGACGAAAGATCATCCTGGTTATATAGTATCAACATGCCGGTACAGACTGCACATTCTCATCGCTTTCCCCGCATAACATACTTTGACAATTTCCAGATCGAATGCGGGGCCCCGGAGCGATAATTAGCAAGGTTATGTAGAGAGTCATGCAAGCCAATAGGAAAACTTCAAAGCCGGCTCTATAATTGACAGCCCCGGCTTTGACCGCATCCTATTGGTGGCTGCTTTGGATCGAGGAATCAGGTTCACAGCAACCCTGAGCTACAACCTCATATGACTTTCAAATTTACCAGTTCCTCGGGTCTCGATGCACCGAAATGAATTGATCGTTCTAGAGTGACATAACCGAGGTTTTGGTCTGGATACATCGTAAGGGGAGAGACTATTTGGAGAGGTGTTCTGGATGGTCATTGTTTCGCCTCTCAATGCACCGAGTGTAAAGTTACGGGGAGCAATGTGCCGACACTGACCTTGATCATCCTGCTGCAGGTGAGTATGCACGTAACGCAGCCTCCACGTCTTTCCTGACCTGCTGTGCGATCACACTGTACGAAATGCGTGAGCTGTTTCCACGCACCCAAGCTAGACAAAACTGGGGATTACTCCACATTGTAAGGTCGGCTAACCCGATTTTAGAGCATAAATGAGAGGTTCGACTAACCCACGAATGTCAAGGCAACCTTTTTTCATTCTTACAACTCATCAATTCAAATCGTCATCATGCCTCTTGAAGTGATTGACGTTCGTTTCGAGCACTATCGTGACCCAAATACCTTAGGCGTTCACGAGAATAAACCACGCATTTCATGGCGCCTTCAAGACGCGCCGCCATCCTTTGAGCAAGAGCTCTATGAATTAAAAGTCAATAAGCTTGCGGGAAAACAGAAACGTCACCTTTGCACTGTTCAGGTTGAGTCATCTGTGTCTTCATTGGTACCTTGGCCAGCCGAGCCGCTTCAGTCCCGCCAAAGATGCGCAGTGTCAGTCCGAGTGAAAGCCAAAGGCCACACTGACTTCACTGAGTGGAGTGAAGAGGCATGGTTGGAAACGGGTATACTCGAACGCAGCGGTTGGAAAGCAAGCCTTATTTCAGCGCCGTGGTCGGATGAAGACATTGATAAGCCGAAACCAGAAGATCTCTTTCGCAAGACCTTCTCCTTGGGTCAGAATGTCCAGTCGGCGAGATTGTATGTCACCGCCCATGGTGTGTACGAAGCTGAGATCAATGGACAACGTGTTGGAGACCATTTCCTAGCACCAGGCTGGACCTGTTACGACGACCGGTTGAACTACCAAACCTACGACGTTACCGAACTCCTGAGCGTACAAGACAATTGCTTGGGTATCTGTGTAGCCGAAGGATGGTTCACAGGCCGATTGAGCTTTGATGGAGGTCGACGAAACGTATATGGCAATCGGACTAGTCTACTTGCGCAACTTGAATTGCATTTTATCGATGGGTCTACTGAGATCATCTCGACGGACGGTGGTTGGATGGTGGCACAAGGTCCCATCCAACAAGCAGAGATTTATGACGGGGAGAAGTACGATGCAACCGCTGAGATACCAGGATGGTCGTCTCCCGGCGAGGTAAACGGAGAATGGCGAAAGGTGGAGGAGCTGCCCTTCATATCGGAGAAGGTTGACATTACTGCTGGTATCTCTGAACCTGTTCGTCGGGTCGAGACGGTCGATCCCGTTATCAAGATCATCACCCCTACCGGCAAAACTATCATAGACTTTGGCCAGAACCTGGTAGGCTATGTTCGGATCAAGCATGTCAAAGGCCCTCGCGGACACCAGATCATCTTGCGTCATGCCGAAGTGCTCGAGAACGAAGAGTTGGGCACAAGACCACTTCGAAAATGTGATGCCACGGACATATACACACTCAGAGGCGATGAGAAGCCAGAGAGCCATGAGCCACGGTTCACCTATCATGGCTTTCGCTACGTGCAGATCGAAGGCTGGCCGTCAAGTCAAGAGGACATCACTGGTTCAATCGAAGCTGTTGTGTGCCACACCGATATGGAAGAACAGGGAACCTTTACATGTTCAGACGAGAAACTAAACAAGCTGTTTAGTAATGTTCGCTGGAGCATGCGAGGCAATTTCCTCTCCATACCCACTGACTGCCCCCAGCGCGACGAACGTCTTGGTTGGACGGGAGACTTGGCACTATTTGCACCAACAGCCACCTTTATATACGGTTGTTATCCAATTTTGAGAGACTGGCTCAAGGGCGTTTGGTACGACCAAAAACAACGAGATGGAATCCCACCGATGGTCTCGCCTAACGTCCTGGATAAGTGCAGGATTTGGGGTCCTATATGGCCTTGTGCAATTTGGCATGACGTTGTTGTGCTGGCTCCTTGGGCCTTATATCAAGAGACGGCCGACGCATCTGTTCTTGAAGACCAATATCAGTCGATGGAAACTTGGCTCAAGGTCATTCCCAGGAACACAAATGTATCTACCCACCTCTGGTCATTTGACGCTGATCAACTTGCGGTATGTTTACCCTCAAAGTCAAGATACTTTGGCTAACTTATAAGGACTGGCTCGACCCAAGTGCACCACCTGACGATGCTGCCAAAGCTACTACGGATCCTCCTCTAGTTGCGAATGCATTTCTCATCCACTGCCTTGATATCATGGGACGAGTCTGCGAGGTCTTGGGGAGAACCGAAGACGGCTCTTACTACACAACATGGGCCAAGAATGCTCGCGCAGAATTCTCTGCAGAATATGTTTCTCCAAACGGACGTCTAGTATCGGACACCCAAACTGCCTACGCTCTCGCCATTTGCTTCGACCTTCTCGATAAGGAACAATCCCGTCGTGCTGGATCACGACTGTCAGACATTGTACGTCGAAACGGCTTCCGTATAGGTACTGGCTTCGCCGGAACGCCTTACGTATGCGAAGCTCTATCCCGAACAGGACATAGTAATGTAGCCTATGCCATGCTTCTAAACGAGAAGTGTCCATCTTGGCTGTACGCTATCTCAATGGGTGGTACAACTACCTGGGAGCGATGGGATAGTATGTTACCGGACGGATCTATCAACCCTGGTGAAATGACGAGCTTCAACCACTACGCCTACGGAGCTGTCGCTAAATTTATGGTGGAGAGACTTGCTGGTCTACAACAGGTTTCAGCTGGGTGGAAAAAGTCTAGAATGCAGCCGGAAATTGTTGGACCCTTTAAATGGGCATCTGCATCGCATCTTACACCTTATGGGAGGGTTTCCAGTTCTTGGAAAGTCGAAGAGTCTAGTGAAGGGAAGGAAGTGGTGTACGTGGAAGTGGAGGTACCAGCTGGCACGGTCATGGAGGTGGTTCTACCTGACGGTGACTCCACCAAGACTGAGATTGTTGGGTCTGGTAAATGGTCATTCAAGACAGACTTTGACGGAAAGGGAAAATGGCCTGTGGAAGAGACCAAGTTCATCTTGCAGAGTATTGTAGAGGAGGCCGAGAAAGCAGAAACGATTTTGCCATAGATATTAGAACCTCACCCGAGCATATGACTTATCGCGTTATCATCTCCAAATTCTAAAGACGATATCTTATCACTTTGGCGCGTGGCGGGGTAGAGACGTGCAGTATACTGGTTTGGAAAGCCGTACAGGCCTGGCCAAAAAAAAGGTGGTTTATTAAAACTATCTTAAGCAACAACAGTCTCCGCGGCACAAGGATAATCTAGGTATCCTGCCGCTTCGCTTGTGTAGTATGTCCTCCTGTCGCCCTTATTAAGAACCAGTCCCTGCTTCAATCTGTTCACCAAATCGGGGTTTGCTAAGAAGTCCCTTCCAAACACAATCATCACTTGTTTCTCTGGATGCGTTCGGTCGACAAGGTCTTTCGCACTCTCGAGCTTGTACCCGCCCGCAATCAGCAAAGGCTCATTCCAGATATCGTAAGCGAAGTCGAGCTTCTCATGACCGCTTCCATTGACGTCATCCTGGCTGCCGCAAATTCGCGACTCTATTAAGTGGAGGTAAGCCAATTTGAGACCCTTGGCCTGATTGATGATGTCTGTGAACTGGGGGATTGGATCCTTCATCCGCATGCCTTGGAAAGTGCTCCATGGACTGAGACGAAGACCAACGCGTTCAGCTCCAATGGCCTCGACAGTGCGATTCATGATTTCGCTGACGAAACGCGACCTGTTCTTGACGCTGCCACCGAACTCATCATCACGATGGTTGCTGACATCCTGAAGAAATTGATCTAGGAGGTAGCCATTGCCAGCGTGGATCTCAACACCGTCGAAGCCAGCAGCAATCGCGTTCTTCGAAGCAGTTACGAAAGCATCGATCATTTCATTGATCTCTTGCAATGTCATAGCGCGTGGTTGAGCATCACTGCCTTCGAAGGAAATTTCGCTCGGTGCGACGATATCAATTCCTTCTTCTTTGGCAACTTCAACAGTTGCAGCTCGACCCATAGCGAAGAGTTGCATAAACACATGGCTGCCCTTGTTGTGCACCTCGTCGGCGATGGACTTCCAAACAGCGACTTGTTCCTGGTTCCAGATTCCCGGTGTTCTGGCAAAGCCGCCGCCAGCAGCATACGAGACTAAAGTGCCCTCGGTGATTATGAGAGTTCCAGGTACAGAGGCACGTTGGCTGTAGTATTCCTTCATGAGGGTGTTCGGAACGCGGTCGACGGTTGCACGAAGACGTGTCATGGGGGCCATGCCGATACGATGTTGAACTTGGATATTGCCAATCTTCATAGGCTGGAAAAGTCGTGAGTCCGACATGGTCAAAGAAATTCTAGATTCAGTGATATCGATAGTGAAGACAAAAATTGGTGTTGTGGATGATTGCAATGAAATTCTACGGCCATCTCAATGTTGACTCTTTATACTCGAGCCCTGATGACAAGTATCACCATGCCATGGGCATAACCAAGCCGTCAGTCTATTATCAAGCATTTCATATTTGTCATTATTAGATTGAAAACAGTTATAGGGGCTCGTATTTGCGTATGAAAAGAACCTTAACGATTTCCAGCAATGAGATACTTCTACAAGAGGCAATGATACGCTTCCCAATTAGGAAATGAGGATTTTCCTATCGCGGATTAGCGTAGTCGGACCGAAAACTCCTCGATGCTAACGGGAAGATCCACAATTGTGATTTCTCAGCACAAATCTTAGTAAGCTCGCGCAATGACGGTTGATCACCATGCTGCCAGTCCTGTCATCCTCGATAGGGTCACCAAACTCTTAGCCTCAGTGACTCTACGCATACAAGGATATCCGAGATCCAGATTCGAACCATGAATCAGCAAGTAAGGCCAGCAGATCCTATCATCGTGACTTATCTGCTGACCGACGCAGTGACGCAATTCCAATTCATCACCAGTGAAGGCCCAAACGGGCAAAATGGTAAGGCTGCGAAACGCTTGGCGCGATCACATGCCGTCAAACAAGCATTGCAGAACAAACGAAAACTTCAGAGAGAATCTATGCAAAACTTCCTTGTCCACACTGCCAAGGATGAAAAGAACCCAAAAAGACACACACGAAGTGGGAAATGTGCTGGACCTTTAGTTCTGCCTACCCTCACTCTAGATGCGGGTATACTTGATCCTTTTGAAACACTCCCTGTCAATTGCTCGAGATTGAAGTCTCTGCTCAATAACTGTAAGCCTGTCCCCATGCAATTGTAGGGATATATACACTGATACTGGATGGGTCAGACCAGGCTCGACAAGCCCCAGAGCCAGTTTTCAGCATCTCTGAAGAACTGGACTTCCATAGTTTTCGCTCTGTGTTTCGATCTGGGCTCGTAGATCCTGCTTTATCACATGCAGTCATGCTTTCGCTAGCTTTCGCAGCCAGTGGAGGGGTCATGAATAACGAATGTCTCATTTACCGGGGCAAGACCATCCGCCATATACGAGAAACGATAGGCTTGTCTAGAAAACCGATGTTGGAGCCAACTATCGGAGCGATACTGCTGCTCGTCGGTGTTGAGGTATGGAGTACACCGACCATGGTTTTGGTAGACAACGTGCTGATCGAGACCCGTCAGGTACAACTGGGCGCAACAGCACAGGTTCAGCTACATCTGAGGGCTGTGCAACTTCTTCTTAAACTTTGTCATGACTTAGGTGCTCATCTGACTGAAGGGATAAAGCGAGCAATATTCTGGTAAGTATTTAATGCTTGAGTCGAGTCGAAACTGTTCCTAATATTCTGACAAGGCAGGATTTAAATTCTTCCATCTTAGTTGGTTCCCAGCGTATTGTTGACCACACAACCTTCTCAGAGCTCACCTGGAGGAGAGACCCAGCCTGCAAAAGCCTTTTCCAGCTACCACCCGGCTTCCAAGTAAGGTCTTATTTATTCGGTGACGACTTTATAGAAGTACTACAAGACATTCACGCTCTACAACGTATCCGTGACGAATACCCACCTTCTGGTCATGACGTGTCGTCAGTTTCCATCAACGCCCACATAGCGTCTATACAATCGCGGCTAGAAGGGCTTCCAAAGAAAACGCCGTTGCTGCGATGTTGCTACCTTGGAGCGTATATATCCTCGGTTATGCTGTGCTGTACAGTGTGGTGTGCTTTAGTAATTCCCGTGAGTCGTCAATTGATCCTTTCGAACGGAATCGAACTGACCACGTAGTCCAATGTTTCTATAAAACTACTTCAAGAGCTCCAAAAAGTCTATGGCGATCCCTTGTGGACCAACCATGCGGATTTATTACTTTGGCTCGTATGCATAGGAGGCGCATTTTCGCCACCGGGATCTACACGCTCAAACTACATAGGATTATTGCGGTCAATCTCATTCGAGAGGTATGGAACAGACCAATTGTCGATAGAGATCTGGCAAGTTTTACAGACTTTTGTCTGGTCTGAGAAAGCATTTGGAAAAGACTTCAAGAACTTCTATGAGGAGGCTTATAGATTACGCTGAAAGTCTAGATTTATTAGTTCAGTTTTCATGAGATGCTTGACGTACCATATTCGGAAACACTCTGAATGAAATTCATTGCCGTTCATTCGTAAATACATCTATCAATCTCGACGAGTGGACTTTGGCATTTGTACGTCGATTCTTTCACACGTTGTTGGAGTTACAAGAACATGAAAAGTGCCGCATCGGAGCCGCAGTTAAATATAGCCTCAACCTTTTTCTTCAATGCGGACAGAGACAGAGGAGACCGCTGTGCTGGAGATACATTGATCACGGGTAGAAGCTTCGCAAGATTGTCTTTGAGTTGACCCGAGGTCCACTCGTCGAGATAGTTGGAAGTTGAACCTTGTTCGGCGTTGGTGATGATGTTATCCATGACATTGTTTGTGGTGGCCGCATAATCCCTTGCAAATCTGAGCGACTTTTCGCGGTCAAAGATCCGGTTGACAAATCGCTGACGCCCGTCGACATCACCAACAAATAAGGCATCAAGACGCGTGTAGCCTGCTCGATCCTTTGGGTATTACTTAATACAATAACTTGGCTCCAATAGCTGGACCGAACAGACTGATTTTAATTTAAGCCAGAAGGGCGTGAAGGTAGGTGGCGGGTCTGAAAGATCGTTCTGTTTATTCTCGCGGGACGCATCGGGATTTTCAGGGCTTCTTGATCGATATGGGTAATTATTCGAAGCCAACAATCCCAGTGATTTGTCCTTGTGAGTACAGATGACTACTGCCAAAGAGGGGGAAGATATACCAGCATCAACTCTGAATTGGTTGTCAGCATCACCAGGCTACCAGTGTCCTTTTTGTTAGAGAGAAGTCGTTCGGATTGAGCAAGAGGTAGATCGTAAGAAGGGATAGGAAACGTCTCAGTGAAAGCACTGTCACGAATTGCACGCTGCGACAAACATCGGGCTGTGTCATGACACGCTGTTGTGGGGGGTTCGCTGTGCTACATTGTCTGTTTCCTCTTCTCTCGTGGGTAGAGGAATCACGTTATGCTTCATCCGTGTGTGATTGTTGGTTGCATAGATGCATGGACTATAAAAGGGAGGGAGAAGACTGCATGTTCTCAATGGACGCAACGGGAAAACAAGGCTGTGTCTACTCGAGCCTCAGGCTTACCACCATCGTTGATATACATTGTAGAACCTTAGAAACTGCCGATCCTTTCCTTTGTCGAACTCCAGGACAAGCGGGGTAGCTAGACATACAGGGTTATCTGACAGGCTAGGCCCAATCGTAAGGGCGGTTAAATCCAGCTGTGTGACCCCATATCACCTGTGTCTGCCTGTTATTATAAGACATCACGCTAAGAATAGCGAGCTGAAAGGCTGAAATAACCAATAACCAACACATTCGTATCCAACCGGCGTAGTTAAGGTCTGCACCAATATGTATGAGCCTTGGGTCGAGTGGTTGAACTTGTGAGATGCTACGAGTCCTTCTGTCTTATTTAACTAGATCACTTGCAGCCCTTCTTAAAGTTCTTCTCATTGACTTTGTGAGCAGACAGGTCTGAGCTTAAACGCACTTCGAATCCCTCCTTTCTCTTATCTGACCTATGATCATACCATTCTCTTCTCAAAATCACTCTTCCGCCCCATCACCTCATTAGCTCAGATTTGATGTACGAACCGTCAGCCTTTTTTGATTAAAAGTATGAGTGACACAGAGGATGTACCCCTTCACGACTATAACAATACAGAGTCTGTATCTCCGCATCCAGAGGAGCTCTCGCCGTTTTGGATCCCGCCATGGCTCAACACTCCGTGAGACTTCTCGGTTGTATCATGTATAACTTATGAACTTACCGTAGCAATAGGAATCTGGTGGCCTCCAATGGCCAGCCAACCAAGTTCCTAAGACAGATCAACACAGCACTGACCTGGTCGCTTGCAGTATTTCCGCTGATATTCATCTTGTATTTTGTCGCGCTTGCTTTATGGGGTAAAGTAGATAACAGCCTCTGTCCGAAGATCATAAGATGCAAAGATCCATGTGTTGTGGAGGCTGATCCTGACATTGCTGGTATCGGAGTAAGTTCGTGCCAACCTACTTTCAATTGGGCGTTCACAAATGGATTGTTCAGGTCCGTACTGCGACTTATACTCAGACTATCTGTAACATCCTCCTATTGGGTTTTGCCTCTGATGGGAACAGAACGAGTTCTTCCTACCATGCCCTTGTTCTCACCTCTCTCGCAACAATAATCACTCTGGGTATTTTCTCGCTTCAAATCAAGTTGAGCCTTCATCATTCAGTCGTTGCATCTTCCCTACTTACAATCACCATACTGCCAACCCACGTCCTGGAGTCGTGGAGAGTACGATCACCGGGGACATTTGTTGCACAACAAGTTTGACTTGCAATATACTGTGCATATGCCTGGTGGCTGATCCTCGAAATGCCTTGTATGGGAGCCGACCCCCAGTGCAATCTATGTACTCGGACTAGCCTGATGGGTCACCCAAGTCGCGTCGCTACACACAGTAACAGATCGTTCCGGTTGACGATTATTCTTGTAACCAGCTATTTCTGGCTTCGGCAGGTAATCTGGTCCTACGGCCCAAGGCATTATTTCGAAGCCATCCCCGCTTTGTTCTCAGAGACTCGAAAACAGACCTGGAACCTGTACATTGACGAGAACCGGAATTCATTAACAACGTGGCGAATCCGACATCTGGCCAAAGAACGAAAAAGCAATTCTCCCGCGCGTTTCATAACTCCCTGCTGGTTGTGGTATGATGACGACACTACGGCACGAGGTGGAATGGAGCAGAGACGATGGAAACAATATCCGCCCTTTGACCAGGGGCACGTCAGCTGGTTCGTCAGGGTATGGGAAGATGCTATACTGGCCATCCGTATTCCACGTTGCCAAAGAGCGATAGTGGCATTGCTGTTCTCAGCATTGCTGATCTTCGATACAGAGCACACAGTGAAGCTAAATTTGAGTGCAGACAGGGATCAATGGGGCTATGGACAAATCCTCGCACTAGTAGCAACAGTTCCCTCGGTGGCGGATGTAACAAGGTTACTGCTGCGACTAGGCAAGAAGCCAAAGTAAGTGCTAACAAGACTACTCTTTTGTATTAAGGTCAATACTAAGAAGCCAGTAGCATAACGATTAATCGGGTCCACACGTTGTAGGTCTCAGGATGACGGCTTGCTCTTAGCATGTAGTCGTCATTCCTGTATTCTAAATGGCGACTACGATAAAATTCGCTGCTCAATTCATACACTGCATCGCTGTTAACTTATTATTGCGGCTTCTGGCCAGTGACAACAACCCTGCACCTCACTTAGTATTTGTAAGAGCGGGAGTAAAGTGGCACTTACACCTCCCAATACGCATGGACCCTTGTGTTACGCATCTCCGCCCTTACTTGGGAAATAAACACGATAATTTTTTCCTGACTCATTTTAAGCCCCTGCTTCAGCAAGAATGAACTGATAGTTTCGAGATTTCCCTCGATATTAGCCAAAGTCCAAAGGCCAATCTCCTTGTATTCGTGATCTTTAGGCCAAGTGTTGGTAGGCCATTTGAAAGTCTTCAGAGTAACATTGGTGAAACCCTGGTCTTTGAGACGCTTTTCGTGGCTTTTCCCTTCGATAAAAGGGCGCCCTAGTGCTGCTGCGCCCTTCAAGGTTAGCTCGTGCCATTTGTGTAACGGGGAGTCAGGTTTGAGTGTTCCGTCGTCCGATTTGGCGGGGAACGTGGGATCGATGACTTCAATCCAACCTCCCGGTTCCAGATTCCTGATGGTATGTTAGAGGCGGAGATATGTGGGATGTAGAATCTTGGGTTACTGACTCGAAGCATTGACGTATGAACTTGTTCCAGTCTGCTATGCTGCCGGACATGAGGCGTACAAAGATGTAGTCGAATGGTTGAGTCCAAGTCCAATCCGCCTCCGCGTCATCGATCTCGAAAGTACAGTTGGCAGGAACACTAAGATAGTTTCAGTAGGCAGCGATACTGTTTTTCCAAGTTGAAACTCACAAAACTGGCTGGATGGCAGCGATGTCTATGCCGAAAACCTACTTGAGTTGAGTTACCTGGTTCTAATATCGGCTTATACAGTCCTACCTCCGCATGAGGGTGTTCTTCGGCTGGGCAACATAGTCAGTGATCTGTTAGTGTAGGAGAAGTTTCGGAACAAACTGACCAAATTCAACCGCCCAAATCCCTGTGCCTGTCCCCACATCAAGGACACGCTTAGCTGTCTCGGCGTTTGGTGCGAAATATTTTTTACCACCAAAGGTGAGCAATAGTTGGTGGTTCTGCAGGTCTATTGGGGCGGTGAGTCTCTTTATGACGATCAAAAGCTTACGTATCCTTACCTAGTCTTTCAGATTCGTGCTGCAGATGCATCAATAAAGTTCTTGTAACCTGAAAATGAGAACACATACCTCATCACTGGGGAGATAATATGCTGCAAAAGATGAGTTATTCATAGTTCTCATCAGGCGATTCTATCCTCACATACTCTCATCTCTGTGATATCCGCGTCCATTGATCATGTGATATTCCAGAAGGCTAGAACGCAAGGACGCAGTGGACAATTCATCGTCGGTCTGTAATGTGGTCAACACTTTTTTTATATGCAAAACATGGAAACTCACAACCCCAATTGCTGAATCATCATCCGCCTGGATATCTGCTTCCTGGGAAACACACCATTTTAGTATTACTCCAAATCATGGAATGTTACCTACTTGCCAAATACATGGCCTGATCACCGGTAGGATCGGAAGAGCCAGCGATGGGAGACGAGGCTTCAGGGGTTACGGCATCTCTATCAGATGGCTTTCCAGTAATAATCTTGGCTTCGATAGAGGTTGCCATTGTTTCAGTAGACAGAACAATAGAGAATTAGAGAAACAGAATTGTTGAATAATTACTTGAGCGGGGTTAGTCTTCTTAATAGGTTTTCATAACATTTGTTGGTCGTGCCTTTACAATTATATCCATTTTATCCGCCTATGATCTGATGAGACATATACTCTACGCCATTGAATCGCATATGCCGTTCTCATCGGGTCGCTGTTCCGCACAGATGCACCCACTTCTGATCCTTGCCAAAACTGATCTAATGTGCTGTGAGTGGTTGACCTGGTAGTGGTGGTGGGTCTTGGATGCTATTTACCGGGGTTGCAGTCAAGCATGGTAAATTGAAGAACGTTAGTGTAAGGTAAGAACATCGTGGTCGTCCTATTATCAGTGCTGCAGCTTCTTGACATCGCATAAGCATGTTAAAAAAGAAGTGTTTCTTGTTATTTTCTGTTAGTCATTACGTGAAAATGCAATCAAGATTAGATGTAATGAGCATATTTTGCTTATACAGGCGTCCAAGGTAAAACAAACCATACCGTCACCTACCTATGGATAGTATTAAAACGCGGGTGGTGAGACTGAGGTAGTCACTAGCACAGCAGCGGTTGCGAGTTTCGTAAGTTTTCATCATATCGGATTTGTCTATTTTGCTCTCTCATGAATAGACTAGCGTTTTTCTCTGGGCTCATTTCTTGATATAGCGTATAGCTCTGATCCACGTTTTTATCCCCAGGACATTGACCTGAGCTGACATACCCTGGAGCCTCACTGTCTAATGCACTATCAACTACTTCCGTCGCGTTCTTTATTGAGAAAATTATATCAGAGCAAGTGAAATAATATTATTCCTAATGAAATATATTCAGGTTTTTGTCCTGGTAGCTTTCGAGTCTGTGTGTAGTGGTGTCAATTAATGGTTGTTGCGACAAGTCAAAGTATTTCTTTCCAGTGGCTGATAGTTGTTAAGCTATGTGCATTACTATCAGTTTAATAACCTGTGTAGATAAATACCTGATAGATTCAGTCTTTCAGTGATACTAAAAGTCTAAAGCAAGAATTGAACTATATTGAATACAACTACAGGTTGACACGCTGTGCCTCCAGCTGCTAATACTTCCAAACGACGCCAAGCAGTTAGAGTGGACCTTACGGAAAGATCAAGGGAGTATGCAGATGGGTCTTCAGCGTCGTTAAGTTATAAAATCAATACGAATAGGATTCTCAAATTTAATATACTACTATATAAACTAGGCGCAATCCTGTTTACTTTCTTATACACATCTCTTTAGTATAGCTCATTACCGCCTCATCATTGCTGCATACCAAGTCTGGACCCACTTCGGTAACGCCGGCATTAGATCGGAGATTGAAGTTGAATGCTTATCGTTAAAGTGGGTCATCAGGCATGATTCTGTTTCTCAACTTGACCTCAATTCATACCGCCCAAAACCTCAACTCTCCCCTACAACATGTCTGCAACAGACGATGGAGAGCTTCCCGCCGTCTTTGAGACAATCTCAACTGGCTATGACACGCATTCTGACAGAGACAACACCGTCGACAGAATAAGATCGCCGCGTCATGGACTAAAGAGAATCTCGGCAGCGTGTCAGAGATGCCGACGGAGGAAGCAAAAGGTATGTGAAACCTCTGGAAGAGTTCGCGACGGACATTAATTGACATACGTACAGTGTGACGGTAGACATCCTGTCTGCGGGTCTTGTGCTGCTGCCAATGTCCCCTGTGTACCTTCAGATCGCCTCGTTGTCAGGCCTGACAGGGAGTGCGAGTGCGATCATTTAAGAGGACAAGTAGAGCGTCTAAAAGATCGCGTCAATGAACTCCAAACTCGCCTGGCGATGCAGTCGAGACTTCCTTCAGAAGCGCTATCTCAGGACAACAACCAGCTCCGCCCTCTTGATGCACGGCTGAAAGATCGCCCAGACCCCGATGGCTCAGTAGCGAGTCTTGAGAGAGGTTATGTCGGGCGCATGCTTCTCCCCACGTTCTGTGGAACAAATACAAACGGAACCTCGGAGACTGGTTTCAGGAGCGGTCCTTGGCAGCTGTGGAATGGACTTTCCGCCAGCGACACGCCTCTGACTGCCACATCAAACACATTTAATCTACATCGCGATGGACTTGGCTTGATAGACGTGTTTTTCGACCGCAGATGGCCGCAGTACCCTGTCCTTCATCGACCTACATTTATGGAACAGCACTACATACCCTACTGCAATGGGCAGATACGAAACAGACTCTCTGCTTTTGAAGTACACATGGTCCTCGCAATAGGAGCCTCAGAAAAAGCGCGTATCAGTTCTGATGCACCTATCTCCCACGAATATTTCTTTGAAGCGGCAGTGCGAGATCTCGACTCTGTGCTTGCGGCTGAAGATATTGATTGCATACGATGTCTTTCTCTACTCTGTCTGTTCGGAAGCAATGAACCACAATCTGTTAATTTGTGGTACACCGTTGGTATGGCGTTGAGACTTGCTGTCGGCATTGAGATGCACAGAGAGGAGAGTCTAGCACACCAATCCCTTTTAGAGGCTGAAATGCGCAAGAGACTATTCTGGAGTCTATACACGATGGATCGAAGCGTGTCTATATCTTTGGGTAGACCACTCGGCATCCAAGATGCTGACATAACAATTCCCCTCCCTCTGGTCCTCTCAGACGAACAGATCGCCGGCCCACCAGATCGCGCAATTCCCAATATCCTTCCAGACGTCCGAGACATGTCAGCCTTCCGTCATATAGTGGAACTTCGACAGATTAACGGAGGAATTTACTCTGCTCTACACTCGGCTGGCGGAGCAAATATTGAAAGTGCCAATCTCGATGCCATTCGTCAACAGCATTATACTCGCCTTAACGCGTGGCTTCTGTCCGCTCCGAGATATCTCGCTCCGCTATCAATGTATCAGACACCTGAATGGTTTCAGATTGCGTATCACCAGGCTGTTATTAATCTCCACCGACCATCACACGCTTCGCCCGTGAGCAGTGCCGACGCTATTCGGCTATGTGCTGATTCATCGATCAGTCTGATTAGTTGCTACAACGCATTATATGCCAAGAACAAGATTATCTATACTTTTGTGGCGCTGGACTCGTTGTTTATGGCGGCTGTCACTATGCTCTATTCCATTCGGGCAAGCTCGGTTGTGCGCCACGAATTAACTCGGGAAGTGGTCGAGTCTAATATCGAGACATGTGTCAGACTTGTGTCCAAGATATCTCACGGCAAGACTGTCGGGGAGAGAAGCACGCAAATCATTAGGAGGCTGGGAAATGCGACGCTGGCTATTTTTGACAATAGCTCGTATGCTGAGGGAGAGATTGATACAGAGTTTATGTCGTGGTTTGGCGTCAAGAGTCAAAATCCGGTCAGACCTGAATACCCTACGCCAAGCATTGATACCGCTTGGAATGATTTGATTGAGCATGGGTATGATTTGAATAGTTTTCAGAACGTGCATTTGCTTTTATAGTTTAGTTAGTGTAAAAAGCTTAATGAATTTTGGTTATGCATGTGATATGCCTGAACCTATCAGGAATAGTCTTGGCTAGGGATGCAACTTTAGTTTGAAGGACCCGAGACATCCGGCACTTGAGACTCAATGAGTAGGCTGGTGTCTCAGACAAGGTTGTTCAACTTTTGGACTGATTGTGATGGTTAGAAATGACAATTGAGGGCAGATGTTGATCAATGGCCTCTGACCTATTCAAAAAGCCCTCACAATGTTACAGTTTGCATTTAACAGGAAGGATAAAGTTTCTCAACACCATTATATAGTTCGAACTAAAGTAGCTTATAGTAGAAGCGAATACAGAGATCAACAGTCATAGCCCGTTGCGATGGAGTAGCTTGCAATGGCTTTCCCCATGGGTATCCTCCAGACCATGAGTTCTCTCTCATTACCAACCGATCAACCCATCCTTCACTTCCTGGCAATCATCAGAGTGGCTGTTGCCGTTGCTGTAGTTGGCAACTGGTCCTTTAGAGGAGGTCGACACAGTTGAGCAGAGCAACGTTGATGAGAGCGCCCTATGAAGGTTAGAAGCCAGCCTTTCAACTAGAATGAGAGTATAACTTACAACAGGGGCATCAGTCTTGCAGCAGTAAGAGTTACCCTGGCAGTTGGAGCCAAGGACCTGAACGGCACAGCTGAGGATACCGTTACAGCAGACCTGGTTGTTCTGGGCAGAGCAGACAGCGTTGTTGCCACCGCCAGACTTGCTGTGGCGAGCCTCGACATCGGCGGGAGCAGCGATGGCAGCGACGGCCATGGCGAAGATGGTGGTGAGAGTAGAGAACTGCATTTTGAATGGAGTTGAGAGGTTTGATTTGATTTGAAAGTGGTTAGAAGTGTTGAGGTGGTTGGAGAATGTTGTTGGAAGATGATGGTGATTGCTGATGAGGAATTGAGATTTGGAGGGAGGATAGACAGGTCTTTATACTTGGGAAGCTCTCACCAAAAGTCGGGACTCAAGTTTCCTCATTCATGTTTTCTCCGAACTTGTCATCCCAACTCATCATGATCCTCAACAAGCTACAGCTGAGCATTGAACCGGCGCATCTAGTGGAGACCAACTGTTCGCCTCACCTCTCGTACACTTTCACCCCTGTTGATGATCGTCGGCAGATGGCCGGGCGCGGGAAACCCCATGGCATCTCCATGTCTTATTGACAAGGATAATAGCACATTGAATTATACTTGGTGTAACGCTGCAGTTGAACTAATTCCAAATCACTACTCTTTGATATAAGCAAACAGCAACTAGTGAAATCTTAAATGTACACGGATAGCTCTACGGCTTTGTTTCAATGCTAGACACGATAAACGCCCGCCGCTAAATTTAGTTGAACCAACGCCCGTACTACTGTTAAACTTCAGGAATCAAGCATCCAAACATGGAGTTGGGTTCTCGCTCACGTCGGAAGTTTCAATCCGAGAGCAAGGCCACAGTCGTCATGACGCCTCATTTCTGCCCGGTCTTTGTTCAACTCCGGCGGCTAACTGCGTCGACTCCACGACGTTATCGTTCTCCCCAGAAAATACTTGGAATATAACTAAATCCGGCTTGGTACATGTAAAACAGGAGCTAAAAGATTCACAACATGAGTTCCTGTACAGTTGAACGGTCAATTCTTCTGTGTAGTAGACTGCGCCTGTATGACACAGGGATCCCCTGACTAGCCACGTCGTCAGCGATATGTTACTCGTTATTTACGGACCGGTTTGATTTGGTATCTCTCTTTTATGGACCTGTCTGCAATGCCGTGGAGTAACATGCAGCTTTTTAATCAACTTAACTTGACATGTCTATTCAATACGAAGATCCACTTAGAATTGCTTCTTTTGTTGCCCAAAGTAAACAACACGTTCCTGGCTTGTTCAAACTCAATGGAGCCCCACGCTCAAGCCGTGTTAGGTACCGCTGTGGAAGATACAGTGATCGGCAGTTGCTTGCTGCATCTCTAATGCCGATGGTCCGTAAGTTTGTAGCAATGGACAGATTATTGGTTCTTAGCGGCTACCGAAAATCTGACATCTGTGCTTTGGGACGATAATCGTGTGCTTTTAGCGCTGATCTCTGCGAGTTCCGGTTAAATAGTGTTACTACAAGAAACTAAAATGGGCTCAGACATTTACGAGGGTTTATTCCAGGACTTGCGAAAGGTAGAAGACGTTCCGATTACCGTTACGCTTACTGTTAGCTTTACTTTAATTTGTAGTACTAAATCCCCTCTTGTCTAGCGATGGAATCGCGTATGAACCTTGCAAATTGGGCCAGAATTGGTTGACGGAAATAGAGTGGGTAGTTATGTGCTGCAAAGACAAAGGCTCCATATTGCTTATGATGCCCAATGATCCTGTAGCTTGTAGGCAATATTGGATGCGTCAACAGCGGCTAGGTTATATCCCTGCCAGTTCCCCTGAGCGGAAAAAAAGAAAAGAAAACCCATGACGATGTCTCAATAGGTCCAGCACCCTATGTTCGCCGACTCTCAGACGGAATGATCTGCAAATTCACTTTCTTTGTTGAAGGAAACTTCCGTCTGACTTCGGACATTCCATAAGCACTGTTAACACTTCCTGGTCTTGTTACTCTATCATTAGGCCACATCCTCATTTCAAGCCTAAGCGGTAAAGGCTTTCCCTCAAGTCTAGTGATCCTCCTCAGCCACCGAATGCGTTAAGAACAAAGGCGTCCAATGGGGGCAACGCAGGTTATGAAACGCAAGCCACCATTTGTTTTGACGCTATCGAATTCTCCGAAGATCACTGCCAAAAGTATAAATCAGACTTGATGGATATCCTTCACAACACCAAGATCTGCATATCTATCGCATATTTGGATGCCATGATTTGTTGGTGGGCTTCAAGGAGATTGCCTTTCACGATAGTTCAAGAAGCACAGTTGAGTAAGCAAGCCACAGCAATCACGATCAGCCACGTTAATGATGATCTTGAACGGTGAACACGAAATGGCTTGCACTTATGCGACCTTTGAACAAAGAGAACAGCTCCGGTGTGATGAGGTGGTTCGACAACAGGTTTAGCCAACATGGAAGACTCAATTCCTTTTATTGTGGCTTGAGGATTTATCTCCGTCTTGTTGGTTCCGTGATGGGTATTGATTTCACGATGATGCTTTTGATTCGTTGCGGTGGTTGATCGTATGAATCATGATCATGCAAGATATCCAGATACTGGTAGTCTTATGCCAATAGTAGGATTTCTTATAAGATTCAGTGCCAAGTTTTGGGGAGATGGAAAAGCCTTTAGGTAGGTGTATAGTTACACGAGAGGTCAGAGTGTAAGTTAGGTTGCGAGTAGAAATGCAAAGTATTATTGGTTGATTAAGTTGCCAGTTTGCTAGGTTAACATTATCCCGAATAAAATTAACAAAATCTAGTTGATACTATGAGAACCTCTCCTTGATGTTCTTTCCAAAGCATACAACTAGGTTTCAAGATTTGCCCATGTATTAAATCTGCAAGAAAATACATGGAAAACTGTAAACTCTTTCAAGTAAGACTATCAATTTACAGTAAGGCCATGCAAACAATGATGATAAATCAACATAACTTACCCTATTTCTCTATGCAGAGACCACGAATCATCTCCTATTGCGGACCCGAAGTGGAATGACATGATTCCCCTTGACGATCCTTGTCAGCAATGAGCCGCCTGCAACGCTCAGACCGGATCCACTACCCGGGCAGCTGCCTCTTTCGCACCGTCGTATGTCCCGGCCCCATTAGCTGAAATGTCCGTAGCCCTATGAATAGAGTCTATGAAAGGTCCCATGCTCATCTTGACTTGTTGTGGGTTTAATTAGACTATGTTCTAGACCTGTCGACAACGGCAACAATATTGTGTGAACATTCGCCGTTCGAGTTGATTCAACAAGGACATTACAGTCCAAGATATCTACCGTTGATACTACTGCGTGTTGGTTGTTAACATATGTAAGAATGTGGCACAGACTTATGATGGGGTACTAGTAAACAATCTAAGGGCATCTTAATAACAGTATTAAAAGCCTTGCTGAGAAGGGGCAATCTACAGTTTACCTGTATTGGTAAACTTCTGGTGGTGATACTGAAATCAGTATGAAAACGACTATATTAAATTGGGGGAGACTACTAACTAAAATGCTGTATGGTTTATTGGTCGTAACTCGATATCTGTTGATATTCAGTATCAGCTTGAAGACCCCATAGGTTTGAAACCTGATTACCGTACTCTACGAATAAGCATAATTCGGCTTAGCTTCAGGAAATTAAATTAGGTATTACTGAATAGGGAAGGTGTGTTGGTTGTTGCGTTTCAGCGTCCAGACAAAAGCAAAATACTGCCCCCACAAGAAGGCAATTCGGCTAAATAAAAAGTACTCGTTTAGTTTTGATATAAGAGGGGAACTGGGTTCGAGAGCTGAATACCTACTCATCTCATTGCCACTCCACCAAGTCTGTTGCCGCAATCTATAGCACATTACTTACGAAGATAACATGGAATCCGGACGCGAGAGCACCCCGCCTATCTGGCGTAAGCCCATAAACACAGCCGATACTGTTGCTCGGCCCACCAGCGTTGAGTCTAGGTCAGTTGAACCTGCAAGTGAGCCGCTTCTATTGGACCAAGAAAACGACCCAAACACTCCTATAAAAGCTTTCGATCAAAAACAATCCGCCAGCGCTGTTGGTGTAGTACCCATCAACGATCAAATTCTCAGGTCGGCTTTGAGCCAGGAAGATCTTGCCGTTAGGGGATACAGGACAGAGAAAGTCAGTCCGTGCGTGGAAACTATTGTCCCAAGTAGGGTAAGCTGGGAAAATACCCTGCGGCGTGTTATCAAGGGTTGGTGGCAGGAGATGCTTTGCTGTTTAGTCAGCGTTGTCGCTCTAGCAATCCTGACAATGACCTTGAAGAAATTCAATAACCAGCCTCTACCTGATTGGCCATCTGGCATCACTTTGAATACAGTTCTGGCTTGCATAGCCACCATATGCAGAACCGCCCTACTTATTCCTGTAACAGAAGGTTTAGCACAAGCCAAATGGGTTTGGTTCAAGCAGCCACGACCGCTGAAGGACTTCGAAGCATTTGACAAGGCGTCAAGAGGCTTAGGTGGTAGCTTAAGCTTGGTCTCTCACACCAAAGGATGGTAAGCTCTGCCTTCCAAATACCTAAGTTCGTGTGGTTACTCACAAAAATAGGTTTGTTGGTATCATCGCTGCATTTCTTCTGAGTACCACGATTGCCACATCAACAATCACACAATTTGCCGTCACATACCCGTCTAGATTTAACCAAGATGGAAGCAAGGGAAGTGCAGAGGCATGGAGGTTAGGGGAGAGTTGGGGGAAGGATGAGCCGAATTATGCTTTCAGTAAGTCGTCCACTTCTTACCACTGGCTCCTAACAGCGCACATGCTGCAAAACCTGGTTGGTCAATGTCTGACAAATACGCATAGTGAACGAGCCAGCAATTGCGAGAGGTGTCAGACGAGGAATCCATAATTTGGTGACCGAAACGATCCCCTTTAGAGAACCGAAGTGTGCCTCGGCCAACTGCAGATGGCCAGAATTCCGCACACTTGCTATAGGATACGAGGCTACGAGTATGTTATATATTACCCCTCTAAGATGCTTGCCCGTCGTATCTAAGGTTTTCCCCAGATGTGACCCACCTGATTGAGGCGGATGTCAATTTCCACGATGGTAATCCTAATATCACTCTGCCGAATGGTGTTCATACAGAACCAGGCAAAAGTCGTGCCAGATACACTGGCGCCCCAACTTTTTTCGTTGGTAGTGGGCCAACTTTAGTACATCAGCATTTGCGAAATGCATCAATACTCAATTATTTTGCCATCTATTGGGAGCCATATAAGCTCATACCTTGGGCAGTCGAAGTATCCTCCTATTGGTGCATTGACACTTATCATCCTGAACTAGTCGATTATGTCCTTCGGATGAACAAGTCGGCATCTGAGATCCCGAAGTTACACGCATTACAAGGGAATGACTTTCATGGATACGTGCCTTTAGAACCACCAGGCAAAGACGACGTCACATGGACTATTGGTGGGCTGTCTACGGAAACAATAGCCACTCAGTTAAACGAATCGCTCAGTGGCTACACTGTCGTTCTAGCAGGAGAACCAATGCGTGGTACATCAGGCAGTGATATCTTAGCACAGGCCACCAAAGAGGTTGCACAAAAGCTTGCGAAGGGCAATTCCACGCTTGAAACCCAGGAGGCAGAGAGAGCTTGGTGGATTGCCCTGGAGGGCATGGCGGTGAACGTGGCTAACAGTCTCACAAACACGTAAGTTCAACCACTTCTTTATCTGTTGCGCTCTGTTCTAATACCGGCTCGAACAGACTCCTTCCTGATCAGTCTAACGTTGATGGTGTTTCATTAAATACCGAGGTCTACGTCCAAGTTCGGTGGGAATGGTTGGCACTTCTAAGTGTCCAAGTTGCGCTTTCTATCTGTCTTCTGGTTTGCATTATTGTTGAGTCAGCGAAAGCAGAGGTCGAAGTTATGAAAGGTTCGACAGCGCCAGTATTATTTGCCATCAATGCAGTAGACAAGGCTAGGATGGAAAATGGGGACATCGATTTAGATTCATTGAGGCAGATGAAGCATCATCAGCAGCTGGCTCAGATTAACCTACATAAAGTCGGTCAAAAATGGGTCTTGCAGTAGAGATAGCGCCAGTTGATGATTCTGAAAGATTAATAATAAATTAAAAGTATTGCAGTATATGTCAATAGTTAGTAGCTATTCTCTGTATCAAATTTCATTATAAAAACAATCTCTCCCAGCGGGACAGCAACGGCATACCTCAATAATAGAGAGCACTCAATTGTCATACTGAGTAAGAATATCAACCTTATTGCGCCTTGGCCTGACCTTAAGTATTAAGTCGTATATTATAGTGGTGAGAAATAGGAAGATAGTATTATTTAGGACAGAGGTCTTTAAGGTTTAAATAATTAGAAGGCTATAGGATTATGTAGAACACTAATATTTCCTTTAGCTGCACTATCATCTTTACAAGAAAGAGAAGTAAGTTTAACTTTAAACCTCAATAACACAACAACAGAGAGAACAATTTAGAAGGTTCAGTAAGGTCATAAGGCTCCAACATCAGCCAAAACCTTATATCAATTAGAATATAAGCTCTTACTGTAACGATTGCAATAATATTATTTCTTCCTTCTACATCCAACAATCCAAACCAACCCGGAAGCAAAGTCGACGATTGAAATAAGCAACTAAGCAAGTTGTCCCACACCTGACGTATAGTATACTAAGCTGATCTAATAGAATACGTGGTGCATATGCAGGATGGTTTAACGAGATAAAAAAAATATGGTTAAGACAGTTAGAGACTATAAGTCTTTCCGCTTGTGAGTGATGACTAGCTTTCTTAGGTCATCTGGCCGCGGTGGCCTTGAATTGGGAAACTCTGTCTGTGTCAGAATGTGCGTGAAGAAATTGCGCGTGTTTTGCAGAAGAGAGTTTGGTGTGAAGTTAAAAAGATAGCCTTCTACAGAGTCAATAGTTAATTGACCGAAGTTATGTGACGAGCTCCTTGATATGTATGGTATCTATGTGACCAGCTGTAGGGGTAGAATACTAATATACAAGTAATAGCTTACTGATTTTATATATCCTCATATAATTAAATAGTATACTTTATATTATTTAATATCGAACATATTTAGAACGTGTAACGGGGTTCAAACCTGTGACCTTTGGAAGAACCTCGGTTACGAAGAATCCCCTTATCGAGGGGTCTTCGCGAGTAATTCGCGCACACAAGGCTAAAGGTCAAGTTTCAGTCTTGTCACCAATTGAGAGGCTATTATCTATCTACCTGGTTACGCAATGAGACCATTGCATATTACTTATCTATTAAAGTCTCAAATTAGTAGTAATTTATATCAAAGTGGAGCTCAGACGGATGAGGTTTAGATCATTGCTCAGTGGGTGCGATTGGTGAGAATAGTATTTGTTTGCTTTTTATTGACGGTAAGACCCTGAAGGAATAAATTCTATGTAGCTGCGTGTCGAAATCCGGGTGATATTACAGTTCTATCATCATGTGGAGTCGCTTTGGCGATCTGGTCTCGCACTATCAATCTTCAACGTTTCCGTGGACACACTCCTTCGTCTTTCAGATCACAAGAGAGGCACATAGGGCACAACGTCTGGGAATAAACAACGATCGAAAGTAGTCAAGAAACCCCTGTGGTTTCTCAAGCGAATTCTTGATCAGGACGGTCATAAATTCAGGCTCCAGAATTCACCTACCAAGTCCACTCCCCAATCACTGTGAGGTTGCGTTTCAATCAGTGTGAACCCAGCCCGAGAATACAACCTCCTTGCACCCTCCAGTAAACTTTGTGTCCAGAGATCGATATGCTCATATCCTGCTTCCCTCGCAAAGTCAATGCAAGCTTGAATCAAGCTTGATCCAACTCCAAGACCACGTGCACTCTCCTCCACCAAGAGAAGTCGGAGTTTTGCAGTTTTGGGCTTTTTATCGCAGACAAGCATAATGCAGCCAAGAAATTCGCCGTCTTTTTCAGCAACCCAGCATCGTTCAAGATCTGGGTTGAAGTTGTCGAGAAAATCTGCTGTGATCCTTGATATCAAGGATTCGAACCGAGAGTCGAAGTTATATTCATTGGCGTAGACTTCTCCATGTCGGTACGTAATGTAGCCCATGTCACCTGGTCGGTGAGTGCGTAGGGTGAAGGATTTGGTAGAAGGTTTGTCGCAGGTCATTTTGAGTTTGATTGATAGATATTGGTATTTTGGTATTTATCCATGATGAGGCCCTTGATTTTATAGATCCAATAATCTGCCGTATAATTCTGGTGTTTTCCAAAAGTGGATATCGTGAATGTCAACAGTAGGGCGTGGTGTAGATGTCAACGGGATTTAAGGGCGCAGCGCCAAGGCTACCATGCCAAAATTGCTTCGAAACATATTTTAAATATCTAATATCTGCAAATAGATCAGTTGCAGTCTCCACTAAGCTAGCTGATAGTTTTGAACGAGATGGAAGGTTGAAGTTGGATATGGAAGACAGTACTTTGGCGTTTACTGCCTAGGCAACATTAGGCTTAGGTTCCATAACCTAGTGTACAGACGCGTTTTTAAAAGGTTACCCTATAAGCAAAGAAAGTTCCCCTCAACTTGTGAATTCCATAGTTGATAGATGTTGAGTAAACTGAATTTGAAATACGCATTTATTTTTTTTAATTTCTTAATTTAAATTGCGGGGTTTTATCTCATTATAGGCGATTCTGCATCCAGTGGCCACGTCTTAGCAAATCTGGTGGCTACAATCACTTTAGACACATTGGGCCACAAATCGCGGCACGTGATAGTAGAGCGTTTCTGTGGTTGCAGTCAGATAGTTTTGTAGTATCGTATATCGGCTTAATATAATAAAACCTTTGCCTAGTTAGAGTCGTAATTACAGTAACAGACCGCAACTCCTCAGAAGGAAACCAACCAATAGCGGACCTTTCGGTATCAGTCAAGTTAGCGGCTGACTCGACAAGGGTCCATCTTTAGCGATTAGCTATCAGCAACCAGTGACACTCTCTGTGGTACGCCTACCCCGCAAATTGAATCCTTAAGAGTTAGTCTCTCGGGCGCAAGCTTATCAACTATCATTCCCCGTCGGAAAGCAGGCAGTGTTCCGTATCTCAGTTCCGTAATTTTACTTCTCAATGACAATCCACCACAGCTTCAACTATGCCTCGACCAATTGTCCCAGCACATCAACGACAAAGAGCAGCAGAGGCATGCAATCTCTGTCGAGAAACAAAAAAGCGATGCAGTGGCTCTGCACCTTGTACTCAATGCGTGCGTCGCGGGCTGGAATCGCAATGCTATATCACGTATGCACCTAGAGGATCAAGGACCAGAGCGAGGGCAGAAAGAGCAGCAGCAAACTCAGTTACAAGTGTCGACCGGACGAGTTCAGTGTTAAATCAGAGTGTTCAGCAGAATTTGGAGACAGAAGAAAGTTATAGACCACTTTCCCCATCGCACTCGCAGCAAGATGATGACAAGGATAGTCAGACTGATGCGTCGTCTGCTACAAATCCACCACGGATGCTCTTAAATTCACGGGGTGAGAGAGGTAAGACGTCAACACCCGCTCGATAAACAAATTCTCACCGATTCGTTAGTCTACATTGGCGGCGCTGCATCAATATCCTTCCTCCAAATTGTTCGCAATCTCGTCTCTCAGCAAATTGGACCATCAGCTTTCTCTCACAATGAGAAGAGCGACACCATGCTTGAGATTGAATCACCAACAGCCACAACACACGATGAAATGAATGCGCTGCAATTGAGTCAAGAGCAGAAGAAACAGTATTTACAATCTTATCACGTAGTGGTATGTTGAGAGCTGAGGTTTATCTATTATCGTCGCTGACAGCGCCAGACCGAAGCATTAATCCACGTCTTCGACACATCCGACCTTGAAACACATCTTCTATCCTCAGACACCCCGGAATCGCCCTCATATTTTATTTCACCTCTCAGACAAGCTTCCCTTGATCTGGTCATCGCCATTGGCGCTCAATGTGAATCCCTCTCCAGCGCTCGCACAATAGGCCAGGCTTATTTCCGCAAAGCCCGAAGCCAGGCCTTCGTAGGTTTCCTCGAAGACCCAGACCTCGACATGGTCCGCACATTTCTCCTCATGGCATTTTACATGCTTGGAGAATGTCGAAGAAACGCGGCGTTTATGTACCTTGGTGTAGCTGCCAAAGCTGCTCTCGCGCTGGGGCTTCATAGTCGGGAATCTTATGGGAGGAAGCCTGATTTGGGAGACCAAGCAAAGTAAGTAAATGTTGGATTTAAAAGAGCTTGTGGCTAATTGGGTAGATTACGCGTCTGGATGAGTGTCTGTATCCTTGATAAACTCGTCAATTCTCTTCTTGGCCGCCCATCCGCTTCAGCCCAGATCCGATCGGATAGCAAACTCGACAATGTGGCACAACCAGGCGATCGCATAACCGAGTGCTTAATGGCGGCTAACAAAGTATCATCTATAATCAACGACATAACCGATACCTTGTATGACCAAAAGAAAGTGACAATTCAGATAGTGGAACAGTTCCTTCAAGATATTGAGCGCTGGAAAAGGGAACTTCCTGCATCAGTGAGAATACCTACAGATGCATCTGGACAGCACGGTACGATAGCAAAAGTCCATGTTTCGTGTTTGTACTATTTGGCTGTTATGTTAGTTTCGAGGCCATTCTTGGTATCCACACTTACTGCGAAGCCACTCAGCAAAGGTGCCCATTCACAGTTGGCAGCTGCTTGTCTAGATGCTGCTATGTACTTGTCGCAGACATGTATCGAGGCACTCAATGCCGGTCTACTGCAGGGAAATATGTGTATTATGAAGTAAGTTTCCTTCTATCGACATGTTGCAATTACTAACCACGAGCAGAGCCCTCGTCTTCGCATCAGGATTAATACTTGGTCTGGAGATATTCGCAAAATACCCTGTTGAATCCGACATAAATAACGCATTCCAAGGCGCGAAACAAGTTCTCAAGCATCTAGCTACTCAAAGCCCACAAGCAGCCCATTACCTCGACATCCTAACGACCCTTTCCGGTGCGATTGACAAGCGACGATCTACAGAATCATCCACCGGTAGAAGTCGCTACGTATCTAAGCTATTTAGTCTGGACGCACCGACCAGTTCACAAGATGGACAAGAGGCCCTAGATACCGTGTTTACATTTACAGAGACTCAGGTTGGATCTGGTCAGATAATTGATGATGCGATGCAGGACTGGGTATTCCAGGAGCCAGAGGGTGGTGACTTTAGCTTGGATTGGGAGAGTTTGAATGTCTCCCTGTGGGATACCTATCCGTTTCTATCATAAGTTAGCATATTTACTTATTCTCACGACGTTTATGATTATTTTGTCTTCAAGGAAAGATATTACGACGACGGTTCTATACAGTAACTGTAGTATTCATCAACGTATCATAAACTTTGTGGCTGCTATCATATGATCCTACCTTCAGGTAATCCCGATTATCTCCCCACAATGATCGACATAATCCACTGCAATACAGCGCTACAGTAAGCGGCCAGAGCCCATTCCAGGCGGTGCATTACCCGACACTAGCGGATAACGTACTACATCCGTCGAGTCCACATCCGTTATCTCACACCTATCGTTACTTCCGAACTTCCGAGACTTAACATCCGCCAGCGGTTCATGATGTTGATGGTGGTTGCAAGGCGGCGGATATGCACTGGATTGGTGGTTGGTGATAGTCAGATAACGATCAATCATGAGGAAGCTAAATAGTGATGGTTGTTCAGCTGAAGAATAAACTCATCAATCCATCAATTTAATACAGTTCAGTTGCGCCTTGATACCTCGACTATCATCTCAACTTTACTTTCATCATTCTTGTATTCCATACCATTAGCATTCAGAAATATTTCAATATGATTAAAGACACTCCCGCAATGCCCAACTGGAAGCGCCTCTCGGTGGCTGTCATCGGAGGCGGCATAGGCGGCATGTCCGTCGCTATCGCCCTCCGCCGCGCCGGCCACTCAGTCACAATCTACGAGCGCTCAGACTTCGCCGGTGAAGTTGGCGCTTCAGTATCTTGCGCCGCAAACGGAACCCGCTGGTTGCATGAGTGGGATGTCGATGTCGCAAAGGGCGATCCCGTGGTTCTCAAGAAGCTCATCAATCGCGACTGGAAGACCGGCGAGCCCGTTAGCGTTTATGATCTTGAAGATTACGAGAAGCGATGGGGTTTCGTATACAACATGTTTCATCGACAGTATATGCATGCCATGCTCAAGGATACTGCTATGAGTGAGGAGGGAGAGGGTGAGCCTGTGAAGCTTTTGGTTAAGCACAAGTGTTCAAGCATCGACATTCCTACAGGAACAATTACTTTCGCGAACGGAGTTGTTGCGAAGCATGATTTAATCATCGGTGCTGACGGCATTGGCTCTGTTGTACGAGGTATCTTGGGTATTCACCCCGAGAAGAAGCCTTCTGACCAGAGCTGCCTACACTGCAACGTCACAACCGAAGAGGCCGTTAAGGCTGGACTTGTCGATTACTCTCAGAACAGCGCCCTCGAGTACTGGGGTGGCCAAGAAGGAAAGTGGGATAAGATTGTCCTATCTCCCTGTAACGGCGGCAAGCTTCTCTCATACTACTGCTTCTTCCCCCGAGAGCAAGGCGACTACACTACACAAGCATGGGGAGCCGATAGCCTTCCCGTTGAGGATCTTCTTAAGCCTTATCCACAACTTGATAACCAAGTTCTTAGCCATCTCGCGATTGGAAAGGAGATTCAGCCCTGGCGGCTGTGGGTCCACAAGCCTTATCCCTATATCCACAAGGGCAATGTCTGCCTTCTGGGAGATGCAGGTCATCCTATGATGCCCCACCAGTCCCAGGGTGCATGTATGGCCATCGAAGATGCCGCAGCTCTGGGTATCCTCTTTAGCAAGCGATACTTTAACGGTGACATTGCTCAAGCGCTTTCAGTCTACGAAAAAGTTCGTCTACCACGCGCCACACGGGTTCAAGCTGCTGCCGCAAAGGCTGCATACAATATCAACGAGAGAATCGGATTCTCTGTGAATAAGGATATTTCAACGTACAAGGTTGAGAATGAGAAGGAAGTTTTGACCATTGAGGAGATGAACACGTAAGTCAGACCGCCATGGAGTTGATGGATTATACTAACATTGGTAGATATGATATGTACAGGGATATTGAGGAGAAACTGGCCAAGGAGAAGGGCGACAAGTATAGCGGTGGATTTATGAATGGCTTGCCTCTAGGATTAGTGCTGCCGAATGGTGTTACTATTGGGGCGTGAAATTGTTTATTTATCAGAAGAGTATGCTACATCATTCGAAGCTTTACATTTAGTTATTCAACCCACCAAATTATTTTGCTAATTTGTGCCGTCATCTGACAACTTTACAATCCAGCTTGAAAAGGACTGCACTACTACCCTGTTCCCATCAACATTTTGTACTAAGACCACTTACGATCTAGCCTTTTAACAAATATAGACTAGCCTAGTAAGCTCCAACCGCCTGCTTATTATTAGGACTAAGATTGATAGTAGACTTTATTGGCTGATGAGAATGAGATCTGCAAGCCACGTCCAACTGTCCTATTGTCAACACACATTTCCAAGAGCTGAAACAATATTGAGGTGTCTAATTTTATATATCCCCCCTTTCAGAAATGGCTGTATTTCGTCGTGACGTGTGACCTGCTGCCTGATGGTACAAAGGCATCAGAGCCTGGTTTGACATTCGACTGAGAGCTCGAAAAGTTCACACCGTTTTGAATTGTTTTCGTTCAAACAAACGCGCAATTGAACATAGAAATTGAGTACATCGACTGCATCATCCACCTGGTAGGGTCAACTTTCCCAAGCAGATAATAACTATCTACTGACAGTTTTTGCTTTTAGGTTGATTCAACGAAATCGATTGCCAAATGTCTGGCGTCGAGGTTGTCGGCCTAATCTCCGCGATCATCAGCATCGTCGACGCCATCGGAAAAGTCTCCAAAGCCCTCAAGGACGCCAATGACCTCCCGCGAGCCTTCCACGAAGTGGCTGAGAGACTGCCACTTGTTCGAGACACCCTACGAACGGTCGAAAGTCACATCAAGAACAATGCAGATGAGAGGACATATCAGGCAATAGAGAAGGTGCTGAAGAACTGCAAGGATAAGGCTGCACAATTAGACGAGTTATTCAAGGTTGTCGCTCCCTCCGAAGGCAGACCTCGGATAAAGCGCTACGCCGTGGCCTTGCTGCGAGTTGGTAAACAAAATCGTGTGGAGAACTTGGCCACGGGGATGATGGAAGATGCGCGGCTTTTAGTACTCAACTATGCAGTCCAAGCCGCATCTGAAGCTCAGGTTAGCGAGCTCTGCGACGCTATTGAAGAGCTACCCAGCATGGACCCTTCGCTTCCAGAGAACAGTGCTATCAATCAGACTCACCATGGATCTGGTGATAATATAATATCGCAGGGAACAAATATGGAGAAAATCACAACGAAATTGGTGGTAACGCTTATTCGGCCCAGTCACACAACAAGGTATGAATTAGTTACTATCAAAAATAAATCTGTTTACAGGGACTGACCATGTTGAATTCAAGTGCAACCTAGAAAGGAAACCAAACTGGATGAATCCGACCTTTGCATACGGTCATTAGCCTTTCAAGGCATGGATACTCGACTCACTGAGATAATGACCGCAGCCGCTGGTACATGCAAGTGGATACTCAGTCATAAGACATTCAATCAATGGGAATCTCGTGATCGCTCGTTGTTGTGGATCAAAGGCAAACCTGGCTCTGGAAAGTCAACTTTACTGCGGTACGCCCGTGATAATATCACAACACCACCAAACACCAAAGACAGACCTCTTGTTCTTTCGTTCTTCTTTAACGGCCGTGGCACTGAACTTCAAAAGACACCAGAAGGTCTGTTTCGCTCGTTGCTTTGCCAGATACAAAGCAAGCTTCCTAAAGCAATACAAGATCTTGAGTCAACCTTTAAACAACGGGAAGCAGCTTTTGGTAAGCATGGTGAGCATTGGCAGTGGTCTCTGTCAGAATTACGTTATCATTCTGAAACATCACTGTGGAAGGCCTTGGAGAGCCAACCCATACTATTATTCATTGACGCCCTTGACGAATGCGGGGAGGAGAATGCACAGCGTTTGATCAAGGATTTCGATTCCTTGCTTCAAAGGCCCTCGTCAGTCCACCTGAGAGAACTCCGCATCTGCTTCACCTGCCGCCACTATCCGGTTATTGAACTCAACAACGCGCTTCAAATATGTGTCGAAGACGAAAACCAGAGGGATATATCTATTTTTGTGGAGGGAAGACTGTCTTCGTTCAGTGAGAGAACAGGGTCAAAGGTTGCGGAATACATCTCAAGGCAAGCTAAAGGTGTCTTTCTTTGGGCCTCCCTCGTCGTCAGCAGAGCTCTGGACCTTGAGCGAGACTTCATAGTGAAAGAAGCGATCGAGGCCGCAGTTCGAAGGGTGCCCCCAACACTGCATGAATTCTACAGCGAGATGATAGCGAAAATGAACGAATCAGCCGCTGAGCTCCTTACATACATCTGCTTTACATCAAGGCCTTTGTCTCTGACGGAATTACGCTGTGCTATTACAGTCTCGCGCGACCTTGGACTTTGGGTACCACAAGACTCCGAACACAAGCGAAGGCGCCCCCATAATGACGAAGGAATGCTGTGGGAGATCCAGATACTTGGTCGTGGGCTTATCGAGTGTAAGGGCGAGCGTGGAAAAGTTCAATTCATCCACCAATCTGTAAAGGACTTTTTCGTTAAGAAGGGTCTGCCACTACTACTGGGTATAACTAAACCAGAGCGGGTTGAAAGCGACGCGCACCAACGGCTTCTGAAAATCTGCCTGAACTACACATACAAAGTGATGGACAAGGTTGATCTACAAAATGCTCGAAGGGACATCCCAATCAGATTTCCATTCGAGCATTATTATTGGGTATCCAACTGGGTATTCCACGCTAGGCACATACCTGATGAAATCCAACGTTCCTTCCCCTGGCCTTCGGATCGTCAGCTGCTACAAATCCTGAGTCGTGATAGAATAAGATTCCTATCCATGCGCTACGACATATTCGACCCATCTTACCCATTCGACCTATTCGTCTCCAATGAAGCAGAGTCGGGTTGCTCAACCCTAATGCAAATCTTCGCAAAACATGGAATGACGGGAGCCTTAAAAGGCTGGTTAGAGAAGCACGGGACTGGTCTTAGGTGTCTCAACAGTGGTCATATTCATGAACCAACACCACTCATGTTTGCTGCACACTCTGGCCGTACAAGTATCGTGGAAACCTTGCTTGCAGCAGGCGCCCCCAGAGAGGGCAGAGGTCGTCATGCTCCGCTAGATCTGGCCATAGAACGCAATCACCTGAGAGTACTTGAGATACTGCTTGAATTACCCATTGTCAACTCCGCTGGTCGCCCTCCCAAAGTCGATTATGACTACACATTTGAAACCCAAACACTCTCGGCTTAGAGAAACTCACTAAGTTTCTATTCTGAAACTATTCTTGTACGAAATGAACCCTGCATCCTGTTGCTATACTACAAATCTTGCACAGAAACTGACACTGTTTCAGCAGCCTCTTTGGGTCAGCATACATTACCTTATAACCCTGGTATGCGAGGAATCCATTGACTCCCTGACGTCCCAAGTTACCATTGCAGGCCAGGTATCCATAAGACCAATTGTATTCATGGTATCCGTGGCTTTGATTGTATACCTGGTACTCATGAGATCCATTATATACCTGGTATCCGTGATGTTCATGGCATGCCTGGTACACCTAGTTGTTATTGCATACGAGGCATATAAGGAACCTGTTATGACCCTAGCATACCTAGTTTGTCTTGCATACGAGGCGTACAGGGAACCTATTACATCCTTCGCAATCCGAAACATTATTACAGGCCAGGTATACAAGAAAGCTATTATGACACTAGTAGGTTCAGCTTTGGTTACATGCAAGCTATCCAAGGAACTTATTATATCCTTCGCATTCCAAGTTGTTATTGCTGGCCAGGTATATGAGAAACCTATTATAACCCCGGTATGCCTAGTTGTTATTGCATACGAGGCATATAAGGAACCTGTTATGACCCTGGCATACCTAGTTTCTATTACAGGCCAAGCATATGGGAAACCTATCGTAGTCCTGGTTTCCGTAGTTTCCTTTGCACTAGGAGAATTCCTTCTTGAAGAGAGAGTGAGGCCCTCTGTCTCTGTATACTAGCTAGCTCTATGCTGACATTACTATCCATAGGTAATTGTTATACCAGGTATTCATAAGGGACATTCGATGTGGCGGACTCCATTATCCAGAGCAGCAGAAATAGGAGATGAGAGAATTGTGCAACTATTACTTCGGCACGGGGCTGACCCAAATCGTCGGGATAAAGCTGGAGAGACACCATTATCCCGTGCTGAAAAGAATGACAATAAGGAAGTTGTACAGGTCCTCCGTAGATATTTGAATAACTAGATTGGTTTTATAGCCTGGAATGTGGCCCTTCGCTGTTCCATTAGTAAATAAATTCCTACGTAGAGAGATTTAACAGGTGTCATATATGACCAAGTCACATCCCTACAGCGCAATAATTGGAATGTTTATTGACTTCATTTCGGACACTTTAATTCGTCTTTAGCCAGTCCTATATATTTAACTATTACTTCTTGTAGGCAGCAGCAGCACCAGTATCCTAGGACAAGTTAGCATTTCCCTATGACCTTGTTCCTCTAGACTCACCAGATAAACCTGATAAAATTTGAGCCGATACTTTCCGTCATTACCCTTCTCCAGCTCCATCCTCCCCGCCCACTCAATCTCGGCTTTACCGCCATTCTTCAGCTCTAAAGCCACTGTTCCATCTAACATGACCTGGTCGGAAGAGCCAAAAGGGAACACTTTATCAAGGGTGTGTTTGCGCGATGAGACGGCATCCCACATTCCTTCTCTAAGGGTAGTTATTTCTACAAGGTCAGTATTTTGAAAGGCACTGTGATCGAGGAGAAACTACCTGCGTGACCCGAAGCTTTCTTTGAAGCGACGACGAATGTCGCGTCGGGAGTAAACATGTCGACATATTGCTCAGTTTCTCCGAACGTGTCGGATAAACTGTAGAAGGATTTGAGAAATTGGATGATATGCGGCTGGACCGATTGATCCGAGGGCGTTTGAATGGAGTATTGCTGTTCCATATTGACGATATCAAATGCGTTGATGTTGATTCTACTGAACTGAGCTCAGTAGTCTATGAATATCAACGTTGCGCTCTGGAGAGGCCCAGTTCGGTCGACCCTGCTTCCGACTTCCGATGGTGGCTTCGGATGCTGACAGTGGGTAACTAGAGTTCCCGAGGCGCCACGGTACAGTACCTACGACGCGCTAGAATAGTGAGTTACAGAGAAAACTGGCGCTGGAATGCCGATCATACCCCGCAAGTTGAATCAATCGGCCCGCGGGGGAGTCTCAGCGCCAGTGCCGTATTCAAGACTGAGGTCGGTGTAGGTGCTTTATCCGCCAGGACTACATCCTATGCGGGGGTGCATTACCCGTAACACCTCTCACCAGTAAAGTGTATTTGAGGTATCAATGTATGGTGGGAGAGGGGCATATATGTATGAGCATATATCTCAGGAGGTCTAACAGAAACTCATATCTATACAAAACCTAATACACAACAAACATCTTTACTTATTACAAATCTCGTTTTAACAATATGCTCGGAAAAGTAGCTCTAGAAGAAGCGTTTGCTCTCCCTCGCTTCAAGGAGAGAACCCGATGGTGGGCAGGTCTTTTTGCCGTCGACCCTGATAAGCACGCCGCAGAGATCAACGACATCACAGACCAACGCATCAAGTATATGAACGAGCATGGCGTAGGATATACGCTTCTCTCATACACAGCTCCTGGTGTGCAAGATGTTTGGGACCCTAAAGAGGCTCAGGCTCTCGCTGTCGAGGTCAATGATTATATCGCTGAGGCCATCAAGCCTCATCCAGACCGATTAGGCGCTATGGCGTAAGTTCTCCATCTATCATCTGATAATAATTACTGACATGTCTTAGAACCCTGTCTATGCATGACCCCAAAGAAGCAGCAGAGGAGCTTCGAAGAGTCGTTACAAAGTATGGCTTCAAAGGTGCTTTGGTAAACGACACCCAAAGAGCTGGTGCAGATGGCGACGACATGATCTTCTACGACGGACCAGAATGGGATGTCTTTTGGTCAACAGTCACAGAGCTTGACGTCCCATTCTACCTTCACCCTCGAAACCCCACAGGATCTATCCACGAGAAGCTCTGGGCAAAGCGAAGCTGGCTCATCGGTCCCCCTCTAAGTTTTGCCCATGGTGTGAGTCTTCACGCTTTGGGAATGGTCACAAATGGTGTCTTTGACAGACACCCAAAACTCCAAATCGTTCTTGGACACTTGGGAGAGCACATTCCCTTCGATATGTGGCGAATTAACCATTGGTTTGAGGATGTCAAGAAGCCCCTCGGTCTCTCTTGCAAGAAGACTATCAGGGAGTACTTTGCACAGAACCTGTGGATTACCACGAGTGGACACTTCTCCACCTCGACACTACAGTTTTGCTTGGGAGAAGTCGGAGCTGATCGAATTCTGTTCTCGATCGATTATCCTTTTGAGTCATTCAAGGATGCCTGTACATGGTATGACGCTTTGGCGATTAATGATGTCGACAAGAGGAAGATTGGAAAGGATAATGCGAAGAAACTTTTTAAGCTTCCTCAATTCTATCAGAGCGAGGATTAGTAGAGGTACGAGACTAGATAGCATTCACGAATATAAATAACAGGGATTTGGCTTTGCACGATGGTTTTCGGCTATAAATATGATCTGGTTTAAAGGGATGGTTCTACCAGCTCAAAATTCTTCTGTAAATCCATACTCGTGGCTCTCAATTGTTTCTTGGTATATGTGGAAAACCCCAAATGACTCCAAGCGCTATGTCGTATACTCTAAGACGCCAAGCTAATCCAACAAAACCCGTGTACCAAATAAAATTGAGACAGCTACTCTCTTAATTACCACGCATCAATTGTTACGACCTCTCATCTCGGGTCTCCATCATATCATTCGGCAATAAAGCCGTGGTAATTACACAACCCAGCATAACACCACCAGCCAGATAAAGCACACTGTTGATATCGCCCTGTCCGTTCTCTCCGTTCTGGCCGTATAGATGCTGTGCAATCAATGGACTCACAATACCAAACAACCTCCCCCAGAATCCCGCAATACCGCAAGCCGTACCTCGAATAGGAGCAGGGAAGGCTTCAGGCGTCCAACCGTAAAGTACAGCGTTGAACATGGATTGAAAGAAATACTCCATCGTAAAGAGTCCTTCATTCTTAGCACGCGTGTCAACAGTCGAAAACAGGATAATGGAGATTCCCATTAAAGCTGAGGATATGACCATGGTCCATTTGCGGCCGACGGCTGGGATGCGATACAAGGTTGCTCCGAGGAGGACACCCACAATACCCGGGGCGTAAGTGTAGATGTAGGCGGCGTATGTGGACTTGAGACTGACGGATGCAGCACCGTTCTTGAGAGCAAGAATACTTGGGAGGTAGAAGCCTGAGCAGTTAGTAGATGTCCTTCAGTACAAGTGACTGACTTACCAGCAACAGTGAAACCCCAGTAATCCATGATATAGGTCAACCACACTAAAATTGTCAAACGCGTCATCTTGGCTGAAGAGAATAGCATCTTGTATCGGTACATCTCCAGCTTGGCCTTCTTGGACCAGTTCAGGTTGAGCTGCTTCTTGCCAGCGCCCAGAGCGGGAGTTGCGCTGTTACCACTTCCTACAGAGCTCTCATCACTAGTAAGTGACTCAAACATCTCGAGGTTGAGACCACACTCTTTCTTGTTGACATCAGCCATGTGTTGCATCGTGTTGATAGCCTCCTCATCACGACCGCGGTAAACTAGATACTTTGGCGTCTCGCGGAAGTTGAAGACAAAGAATCGAAGGATGAAGATCAAAAGGGTGATTCCTCCAATAGTGAAGAGAAGATATCGCCAACCCATATTGTCGCCACGAGAGCAGCAGTTTTGGCCCGCCGAAGCATTATTGCATGAGATGAGAGGGTTTGGTTCGGAGAAGTTGGGCGAGCACGCGTAGACGGGGATGAAGCCGAAGGCAATGGCACTGCAGATGACGACTCCTATGGGTTGGAAGACGGACAAGCAGGCCAAAAGGAATCGTTTGTTCTGAATTGTTAGCCAGGAATCATGATAGAGATTGGATGACATACCTGAGGAATAAACTCAAGAGTGATTGTCGTGTCGATAGGAATATTTCCACCAACACCAAACCCTACAAATGCAGTCAGGATTAAAAAGGTATTGTAATTATTCGACGCGCCGAGACATATTCCAAAGACGGAAGAGAATAAACATGTCAGGTTGAATGCCCAACGACGGCCTATATCAGTGTAAGCAAACATTCATTTCCAAGGGAGTGGAAATTCTTCAGGTAGAGGACCTGTCATGTCTTCATACCAATAATATCCGCCAGAAATCCCCAAACAAAAGCACCCGCTGTGAGTCCTGCATTGAAACTAGTCGAGATATTTCCAGACTGATCATCACCAAAACCCATCTCTTGCTGCAAAGGACCCAGCACGAGACCAAAGGCTTGCGCCCAGAGAAGATCCAACAAGTATCCGAAACCGCATAGGGACCAGATGTACCATTGGTACTTTCCCATCCCTTGACGGTCGATCTCGCGGTTGATAAGGACGCATTTCTTCTCGTACAGGGTGAGACCCTCGAGACCGTAGAGTTGTTGACTATAGGGGATTCGATTCCCGAGTTCGGAATTAGGGACAACGTCGTCCGGGAACTTGGTTGTGTCCGACATATTCACGGTAGAATACGGGTTTGGCTGAAGGGAGAGATGATGTTTGTGTAACGGTTGTAATGGAATGTCAAGTCGAGGCGGGGGATCAACCTAGCTTACCGTTCCTAATTAACACCGATCCGCAATATTTTATCGCAACCATAGTCACACAGACACAAAAACCCTAATCGAATCATCATTGAGACACTGAGAAATGGTTGATGTCATGGGCTAGTGCTTCGGGGTGGACGAGACATGGTTTAGTGTGTGCGTGATTGGTCCGGAGCTAGTCCAACGAGACATCCATGTCAGCAAACAAATGCTGCTTTATCTTTTTTGGTCGTGTTTAGCCAGGGAGAGGGAGATCACGGGAAGAGCGGGAGGTATTGATCTTGTTGTTTTCGGTCTAGTCCGAGTTGAAGACGTAAAAGTGGCGACTCAGAATGAAGAGAAATCAGGGTAGGTAGTATTGGATATGGATTCTTTGTTTGTGAGTTATTATCAGCAATAACCCATGTTGTACCCTGTTGTCTCTCCAATTTTGACTAGTATTATGTAGATCTATTGGCAAACAGAGGCTCGAGATAAAGTGCTGTACATCTAAAGGATAGATCCGATCGGCAACTCCACCTATCGGAGTCTCAATAAATGTACGGTAATCTCCACATCTAATTTTTAGGACAATCCGAGGACTAGATCCGAAATTAATTTGCCTTAGATTTACCAAATACACCACGTCATTAGTATCTACCAAATACTATCGTCATGCGTTTTCTAATTCCTTCATTCTCAACGTTGGCGGACCTGTCTTCACGACACCACCAAGTCATAATGTCAGACCGGAAGTACATACGCTGGAATGTGAAGGGTGTGGAGAAGGTTCCACCTAATGAAGAGGCTGACATCCGAGACATTTTTGATAAAATCAATGAGACTCAGAGATGATTCTACGAAGGAAATGGGCATTGTTTCGGAGGGACTCGTGCTCGCACGCCAGGCATCGTCAAGGGAACCCTTATTATCTCAAACGGTTTACCGTCACATTTGAAGTAGACTGAACCATTTTCTGAAGCTGATAAATTTACTGTTATCTGTCATTGTAGCTCTGAGCCAAGCGGCCCCAAGCTTGATGTAAGTGAATCTCTAACCTTGAAGTCATTAATTGACGATAACGAGGATCGCATCCCTCAACCACGTGGCTTATCGATTAAGTCTTCAATGTTCAAGGTAAAATGTTTGAAGCAGGAAAAGACTTTCCAACCCAAGATATTTAGATCAACAGCACTCCAGCGCTTGATCTGGCAGATGCCAAGACGACCAACGAGATTCTTGATCTTCTCTCAAGTATGGCTAAAAGACCAAAAATCGAGATGAGAAAATTGCGGAAAGATCGTACAAAGAGCTTCAGCGGGCAAGGCATCAAGCCCCAAATCAGCATTTAGAGGCCATCATGTTTACTCATAAACTGCTTATGGCTTTGGGGATTACGTTGTTAAGTACAACCTGTTGAGTACGGTGGTACAGAATGGGAATCTGACGAATACCCGTGCTAGACTGTCGCAAGACTTGTTCTTCCTAAGAAAGGAAGTTGGAATGAAGAGAGGAACAGGGTCTGGGTTGATCGTTTGAGGGTAGATCCATGGCATGGACTTAAGAGCTTTCAGCCGCTGGGCAGTCCGAATGGGCTGAGACGTATATGTAAGTTTCGACGAATTGCGACAAGAAGATAGGTTAATGCTTCATTAGTATACCCTGCTAGTAATGCGTTTCGGAGGGACATTAATGGGAAGAAGGAAATTAATATCAAGAGTATAGCTGAAATTCAAGAGTATTAGACCAGCTATACTCATCTTATTCTAAAAAGCTAAATACGGCTAATATTATGGTCATATCTGATATATTCATTCTATCTTGTAGAACCTGTGTCGAAGTTGAGTATATTATATCACTGAGAGGTAACCCATATGAAGCCGTGGTTTCAATATAAGCTATGGTATGTGAATGAAAACAGATCCCTGAAATATATCAATTATTGTAATTCTGAGACTAAATAATTCAGCACTTGCACAATGTCTTGTGAAAAAGTTCAGAACTCAATTGAATTTCATCTGATATAGAATAAACGGTGCCTTGTCGTGTCTCAATGGCAGATAATTTAGAAATATAGCTCCTAACCTAGAGTCAGAAATATTTAAAGCCCTCAATTACTACGTAGAGATGCTTCGATCCAACCAAGAATCATACCAGCCATCCAGACAAATGCCGAGATCGATCACCCACCCTAGGTCGATGGAAATCTGGGGTTTAAATTAGCGTACCTCGCAGATCGGTGCTAAAACCAAGCTCTAATCTCAAATCGGCAGATCCCACCAAAGTTAGAGTCATTGACGTCAGCAGAACAAGTCAAGTCCGTCATGACTTTATTTTTATGGAAACATTTAGTTAAAGATGCCCCATGGAAAGCCAAGGGATTATTTTTCTCAAGTTTGAAGACATCGTATCTGAGAAGTCTTGCTCAATGAGCGAGAATTAATGTCGCAGACTTATAATACCGATATCGAGCACGATAGCGCTGCACTCATGGCTCAGAACGGAGAGAGAAAGGCCAACGATGGCCGAAAGCGCGTTCTTATTGTAGGAGCTGGTGCAGCTGGGTATGTTTAACCCGACTTGATGATTCGAGCGTTGTACTGATTGTAATAGCATGTCTACAGCCCACCACTTATCAGAGCACCCAGATAAATTCGACGTCACCCTGATTGACGCGGTTGACTACTGTGGCGGTCAAGCATTCTCTATTCCAATCGACAAAGAGCGTCATGGAGCTTCATGGTGCAACCAGGGTGTGCAGGGAGGTTCCTACATCTTTCATCACACTGTCACCATGTTCAATCGCCAAGGTTACCATGCAGACCCTTGCGAATTGCACGTATCCTTTGGAAAAGACGAAACCTTCTGGAATAACGTGTTTCCCACAGAGCTTCTCGTCCGTCATGAGAACGAAGTTCGTCGCCTGACAACTCTTCTCAAGTTCATGCGCTGGTTTGAAATCTTCTTTGCTCTACTCCCACTCAAATTCGTTTTCAAGCTCTTCATGTTTTCTGAGGAGTTTACGAACACTATCGCTCTACCAATGACTGCTTTGTTCCTTGGCACTGGAAATGAGACACCACGAGTCCCCGCAATCATGTTTGAACGACTCTGTACTTCGCCGACATATGGAATGTGGTATCCTTCTGACAAAAACACCGTTGTTAGCAACAAGCCACCCATGATTGTCTTTCCCAAGTTTTCGGAATTCTATGAAACCTGGAGAAAGGATCTCATCTCTCGTGGAGTCACGGTTCGTCTCTCAACTGAATTAACAGAGATTGTTCAACGAAACAAGCACGGCGTTGTTGTAAGGCTCAAGCCTAGAACTCCAATGCCTGACCATCACAACCCAGCCGGAGGAGACCCCAATGCACCCGTCGGAGAAGAAAAGTATGATGAATTGGTTCTCTGCTGTCTCGCAGATACCGCCAAACGGGTCCTCGGAAAGACAGCAAGCTGGAAAGAGAAAAAGGTTCTGGGCTCTGCCAAGTTCAGCGACGATATCACCATCACTCACAATGACGCCGACTATATGAAGAAGCACTACGAGAACTTCTATAGAGATGATCTCGCTGTCGCCAACGTCAACGGAATAGATCAAACATCGCGATTGAACTTTGCAAAGACGGAGTATCGGCCCATGTACTACATCAAGATGTACCCTGAGGATAAGTCCAAGCTGGAGATGTGCTTTGACTGCACCAACTACCAGAGCCAGTTCCCAGAGAAAGTGCCTTTCGAGCAGCATGTCTTCCAGACCATTTACCTCAACAAGGACCGCGACAGCAAACTGTGGACCGACCACGAGATTGCCGACGATAAAATTATTCGCAAGGATTGGTGGCATCAGTTGTGTCACAGCTACACCCACTACCTATTCGTCGTGCCATGGATGATGTTCCTCAACGCCAAGAACCACACTCGTTTCGCAGCTTCATGGACACTGGTCAACGCTCACGAGGTCGCAGTCATGTCCGGTATTGCTGCTGCTGTCGATCTTGGAGCCATGTACCCCGAAGATTTAGAGAACGACAAGTTTGCTTTCCTGTGCTTCCGACTTTACTATCTTCTCGCGTATGGAAAGTGGTACAAGAGACATTACACTTCTAAGGATTACGTTTGTCAGCATGGAGAGACTCAGGCTGCTAAGGATGGGAAAAGCTGGGCGACTGGACTCTACGGTAGTGTGTATAAGGGACCTGGTGTTTCTGAGGTGGAGAGGAGTGCTTGGAGAGAGGACATTAAGAAGGGTTCAAGCACCGGGAATTTGTCTTAGCTGTGCTCAGAAAAGGGGTCATATGAGAGTACTGGGAATCATAGACTACTCTACACCTTTGCCAGATTTATGATTGCTTGTAAATTATCGAATTTGCTTGTAATCTTGATCACTCACAGCTAAGACCGGATAACTCATATGAACAAGAATTTACCATATAGTCATATTGCTTTGTATTATGACAATGGGATGTTCTCTGAAAGATCTATTCGTTGCGGTTATGAATGGTGAGGCTGCCAAGGCTAAAGGGCAAACGTATAACGCCTAATTAAAAAAGAACAATTATGTATTAAATATAGTAGATGTAAAACATTTCAGTTATTTCTGACATTGTATTCACCTCATTTAACTACTGTTATTGAACTAGGATAAGGAATAATGCAGTTAAATTCACCTACTCAAACTCCCCTTTTAACGAGTGACGTATAACAGTTCTAGCCCCATTCCTACCACCATTTGAATGGTGTAATGCCCTCTCCATTATCTGTTGGATTAGGTCCGGGTGCTCTAGATGGCTCGCCTAGCACCTTTTTATCAGAATTCGGCGTCCTGGTCCAATCTGTTTGTTGTATTCCATCGTCACGCAAGATCCAATACGTCAGGGGAGAGGCAGTGCCAGGGTTCCAAAGCCATCCCTGATCCTGCGAAGGTGAAGCCGTGGGCATGAGTACGAATCCCGGAGCGTCTGTGCCGCTATCGTCTGAGCTCACAGGTAAAACATTGAAAAATGCCTTGTAAAAAACAGTTCCTTCCTGCCAATAGCTAGGATCAGTTGTAGTAGTGAGTCCAATACCATTTGTTCCTCTGCTAGGGATAGAATAGACGAATACGGGATCCCCATTCATACGAGAGTTGAGGCAGGCAAGACCATTGAGGGGATGGTTGTCCTCATCGAACTGGAACTCCAACTCAGGGTAGAGACCTTCCTCGTTGTCGCAAGCTATTGGGAAGATCTGGAATACCGCACGATGTTGATTAGGAGCATCGACACCAACATCGTATGATGGGTTCAAGATGTTGCCATCGCCGGCCCATCCTACGAAGTTCTTGACATGGACTCCAGAGCGCCACATCCTGAACCACAGACCCAAATTGTCCCTATGCGATCCGTAATTGTGCTTGAATGTCTTGACAAATGCAGGGAACTGGTCGTATGCCACATTGAGTGCTGCAGTAACATTGTCGGAGAAATTCTCCCTCCTCTCCTTCGTTTCATTTTTGAGTCCCTCGGGTGTCATTGTAGGGTCTGCCAGATCTGGGGTTTCTGTTAGTGAGGCAATTATCTTTCCAGTTTGTCGATCTTCCTAACCTTGTAGCGCAATAATTTCACACACCAGAGCGTATCCTGCCATGGCAATAGCCCATGAAATAGTCTTGTCGTAGTCGTCCAGATAGTCTTTGAGCGTGAAACTGTACTGGCCATTGATAGGCGTGTACATCTTCTTGTAACTGTCAACGTGCCAACCAGGAAGTATAGAAGAAGCCGTTGGGCCGCTGTCTCTACCAGTCAGAACATGAAAGATATTCTGAATATAGTCAGCCGCATTTTCGTTGAACTTTTGCAAGTGCGTATTGATCTGCTCCCTGTCATTATTCTCCACGGCACCTGGGTATTGATTCTGCCAAACTGTGATGGCGGTGAAGCTTTGCGACACACGGCTAAGATCTTCGAGTTCGTCCTGTTCTAATTGAAGAGAAGCAATAGATTGTTGAATGCCGTTGAGTGCGTTCATGATCTCTGCTTGGCGTTCAGCAGCCTCCTTTTCTGCGGCGGCATCTTTGATCAAGCCCGAAACTAGATCGACAACCTTGCCTGCGACATCCATTGTTGTGCTCTAAAGTAGAATTGATATTGTTGAGTGTAAAGGTTGGCAGAGAAAGAAACTTGAGGTGTACAGTATACTTATACACATTTTGTTCTGGCTTGGACTTCTCCATCTTGTACATAGCGGAGTCTGTTTGAAGACAGCTAGTGTTAGCTCGTAACCCGACTGAGACATTGAGCAACGGCTTGACCGCATACGTCTAGCCTTGCACTAGATAAAGAATGATCTTGCTGTAGCTCTCCTGCATTTGTAGGCTTCCGTTGTTGCCACAAAGCTATTGTCATTCAATAGTCTCTCAATCCTGCCACGTGTATACTTGAGCAAGTCTAGACTCAATAGACCACGTACTTAATATCTAAGTGTAGATACTTAAGGCATTAACACTAGTCTATATATATAGTTAATTCTGCATCTACCTAAAGCCACAATATATTTAATAGGGATACTTTTAATATTAGTCATAATACTATTAGAAAAGTATACTTAGCTTAGTTGATAATAATAGTTGATAAATTGTAGTTAAATATTTAATAAACATTAAAGATTAAACTTATCATATATAAAAATAAAGAATAACAATTCGTTTCTTATTAGAAGGAATATGATAAAAATAACATTAATCAAATAATTATTTTATTTTGTTCTATTTTATAAATCTCTGTATTCTTTATCTGCAAGATAATTAGGCACAGCAAATGTAACAAGGATTGATCGGAAGTGTACTGTTTCGACACAAACCTGGGCTTTGATTCGATTGGATAGGAAAGTCTCCTTGTTTCTAAATTAATTCATCGACTGCTCTGGAACTCCTGCATATTCCCTCAGCCTGCTTTAACTCACATGAGACAGCAGGCCTCATCGCACTGAGACTGGCCAATTGACTAATCAGGCTGCCTTGGCGCAGCGCTATTGATTCAATATTCTCAGCCGCTGTAAGCCACTTTACCTCTCATTCGTCCCGCATCATTCAAGGCTGACTGTACTGCATGTATTAGCGGCTGCCTTGTTTGAATGTAGGTCGCCTTATCAATCTTCCTTGCATTTTGGGTATCATGGTTCCCCCTGCATAGAACTGCTATGTTCTGCGGTTCGTCTCTGTACCCCTCTTTCTCTCGCATCCTCTTGTCCCGTTTCTTACCGTTGAAAGTATGAACTCGTCAATGTCGCCAACGCGGCTTATTGCCTTTGCTGCTGTCATCTTATACACAACCCTCGTACTCGCCCGGTTCACCGATTATCCTCTTCCAACAGCTGGCATCACAGTTAACGCAGCAGACGCAATACCTACTTTGACCCCACGAGCGTTCCAGCTCGAGGTGAGGTCAGCCGAGAGTGTGCCTGTGTATACCTTGACGTACGCTCCGGACTCTGTCTGTGGCTACTTGTCCGGCTCAGTAGAAATTCCGATTACTTGTGAAAACAAGAACAGATGCCTTTGGGAGCTGGAGAAGTTCAAATGGATCGTCTGCGAGCTGGACGGAGAAACAACTGGAATTGCTCGGACCAGATGTCTGGCAAGGGATGAAGCCAATGATACGAAGATATGTGAGGATAATTGCTTGAGCAACACCTACAACTTGCTTTGGTAAGTTTACTCTTCCACGTTCTTTGCTCCTCACCCACTGTCGCGATACATCGCTGACCAGCCTTCAGCACAAACGACACAGCACCTTACTGTCGTACTTATGCCTACCCCGAAGGCGCTAGCGATTATCGATGCGCATCCACGAACGGCTCAAGAGTCTCCAGTGTTGACTTTACCTTTAATGGACAGAAGTTCCCGACCGTGGATATATCCGTGTTTACTGATGGGGACGTATCGCGTGAATCTACATCGAGTTCAACAGCCTCTACAAAATCAGGCGTTACAACTACTAGAAGTTCAGAGTTGGGCTCGACCACCAGTGAAGACCCAGAACCAGACAATGGCAAGGGAGAATCGGGGAACAACACAGGAACTATTGTCGGCGGTGTAGTCGGCGGAGTCGTCGGAGCTGCCTTGATCATTGCAGTTGCCTGGTTGTATTTTAAGTGGTATCGTCCTAGGCAACATGAGAGGGCTAATGAGCTGCGGATCTGAGTGAGTCTTTACAGTTTCAGATAAGAGTCTTATAGGTAGAAGCAACATGTCTATATTTGATGATGGTGATTTGTTATCTATGTACGGAACACGCAAACCCTGGCGCCTGTTCAATGCAGACTACCCTTGTTCCGCAGCTTTGGGTCTAGTACCTTTCTAAATATTGAGTGAATCGAGTCTGGTAACAACCTAAAGATGATTAGCTTCGCAAGGCGATATGGATGGACATCCCTACTTGTTCGATGTATCGAACACCAACCAAAATTCCATCCTCGTCCAGGAACTCGGATTCGTCCCCAAAGTCTTCGTTTCCTTCATCCAGACATGTCAAGCATGTTTCAACAATGTTGGCGTACTTGCTCCCAGTTCGACGGGGCAGCTGGGTACGTGCCAGGTTTACCAAGTGCTGCTTCAGGGACCCTGCGCCCGAGACTCTTCCTGAGGGTAGATAATCCTTGATGAGGGCAGAAGGGGTTGGCTGCTTGCCCTCAGAGTAAGAGACGAATGACTCCCACAGACCTATCTCTAGCAAACAAACTCCGAGACTATAGACATCATGTTGCATGATATAAGCATCTTCAGGGTTACTCCCGTATCGCCTTGGATGGCTATACAGAACCTGTTCCCAATCCGTGCTTCCAAGTCGACTGGTCATACCACAGTCCTTTCTGAACTTCTGGAAACCCACCAGATAAGCAGCCAGATCCTGCGTCTTTGTGCGCGTCAATAAAAGGATAGATTCAGGGCGGATGTTCTTGTGTACGAAATCGAGAAGATGAACATAGCTTACAGCCTTTGCTAGTTGCTGGGACATTCTAACGGCATCCGAAAGAGACTGCGGAGACTCGCCGTTCAGAAGCATCTCTCGTAGACTGCGTTGTGGTGCGAATTGCTGTGGAACCATGAAGACAAATGTAAAGTTCACTTGGTCTGGTGTTTCGCCTCCATTTTCATGCTTTATTACACCTTTGCATCTAAAAAGCCCAAAGTCCGGACCTTCGTATGCATGAAGTCTTTGGGCTAGACGTTTGACATCTTGTGAGATAATAGAGCGGCTTGTTTTGGTAGTGGATGTGCAAATCATGGTGCCGAGGATAAAGCTCTGTGAGCCTCGAGTTACGACTTGTGCGTCGCTATTAGGGATGGCACAGGCCGTCGAGATGTCGATTCCATCCGGTCGAAGAAAGACTGCCACATCTGTGCCTTTCGCGAAGTTGGGCCTCTCCGGTAGTCCCTGGCGGCCTCCAGATCTGGTATTCCCAGCCAACGCATTGCCGCCCGAAGCACCTGACTGGTCCGCAATCTTCAATATCAGCAGCCAGGATATATCCAAAGTTGACTGCCACGTCTCGAGGTCCTTTATAGATTCGTCGATGCTCCCCTTCTTCAGCGCATACAAGGTCCTGTACATTACCGCAGATCGTCTCGATGCACTCGCTGAACGTTTATATGTTGGCTCATTCGGCTTAAAGGTCTTGGACAAAGTTAACAGTTCGCGATAAACGGTCTGTAATCTCCCCAATACTATCTCTAGGGTGTTAAGATGCAATTGCCGATGTTCTGGTTCCATAGTAGCGACCACCTGCTTCGTATGCTCCATCTGTAGAGAAATACGCATTGCAACGGTTTCCACTCGGTTAACCCGTTCAGAAAGCTCTCTAGAGGCGTTCTTTATCGACTGACAAAGGTCGATGAGCTCTTTACTCCATCTGCAGCAGTTTAAGTTACTACAAAAACATCTGAATCGTCAGAATGTGACAGTCATACCTTAGACCAATATCAACAGCCGCCCAACTAGCAAGGCCTATCTCAGGACCGGACATGTTTTGTTTGTGGTTGAGTCGAGCTATACGATGGTTAGTAGGTCGGTTAAAGTGGCATTGAACCTCTGAACCCAACGTTCGGGTACTTCACCTCTTATCTATTCGTTATCCTCGGGGGGTTGCAAAGTGAGACACTTTCAACACCGCCTACCCCTGGCAATCTCGATGGTCAGCATAAATAACCAATGAGCTATCGAAATGTGGTTCTTACTTGTTGGGTGATTGGTAGGTGGCTTGCAGCAAGCTAATGAGCTGAAAATAGGTCAGTTCGCCATGGCGTGAAAAGAGGGGAAGTGAGGCTGAAGAAACTTGTTTGTTCCAGTGTACAAATTCCTATTCCCCAAAGTTGTAATTTCCACTCTTACCATTGTTCTTCATTGACCATACCCCCGCTGTCTTCTTTCAGCCGAATTTGGGATGCTGTGCAAAGTTTGAAGGTCTGTGTTTCCAGCGGCCTGTTGTGATAGTAAGTGAGCGACTTGATCTGGTCGCCATGGAGTGGTCGCAGCTACCGGAGTGAGTGGAGGACACCGAGCTGCAAACGCGGTTTGAATCAAACCGTACCATTCATGAGTTTGTTGAGGGTCAACACCCTCTCGTTCCTCCCAGGCAGGAAGTTTGGGAGAGGACCAAAATCATAGGCCAAGGCGGCTTTTCTTACGTTTGTCTCGAAGAACGTGTTGATGGACAAAGAAAAGGCGCGCCGCAGACAAGGGCAGTGAAGGTCATCCGACTGAACCGCAATACCGACATCAAATCTTACTCAAGAGAACTCGAAGCTGCTGCCAAGTTCTCACAGAAAAGGGTCAGTGTATAATCTTCCTCTTAACTCAGGCTTTACTCTCACTGACTGGAATTAATACTTGTAGTTCAGAACATACTTTGTTGAGTCATTTGGGTGGTTTCGATATCCCGGAGAGCTTCGTATCTCCATGGAATATATTACTCTTGGTGATCTACAATCTTATATAAACGTCAAATCTGGTGTTTCTGAAGACGGCTCACGACACATAACTCGGCAAATACTGCAAGGATTGAATTTCATGCATAAAGCAGAGTTCGCACACCGGGATGTAAAACCCGCGGTAAGTCGATGGTAGCTTAACACGATTGGTATCAGCCTAACAACCATGTTAGAACATCCTGATCAAGGCATACCCTCCCTCACCATGGTGGGTGAAGCTTGGCGACTTTGGGCTGAGCAAGAAGACTGATATAGCACAAATGCCGAGCCATGCTGGTGGAACCCATGGCTTCATTGCCCCCGATCTAGTCAAACTTCTTAATCACAATAACAGCAACAACAATGAGCCTTCGATAGATATTCCTCATGACGACTGGGTTGCTGGCGATGTCTGGAGCCTTGGAGAGGTCGTTGTTCGCATGATGACAGGGAAAGCAACATTTCGGTCCGAAGAGGTTCTTATGCGCTACGCCTCCCATATCGACCCCTTTCCCTCATCAGGACTGGTAGATCGGGGGTTATCATTAGATGCCGTGGACTTTGTCCAAAGGGCCATGGCTGCAAAAGCTGTGGATCGTATGACATCTAGAGAGGGATTATCACACGCCTGGATAAACGTGAAGATGAAAGCTAACCAAGCCGCTGTATCTCGTCTTTCGATTTCGGAATCTGAAAGGTACATAAACAGTTCCATCTATAAGCATTAATTGACAAAGCCGCAGGGTCTCGAATCCTACTGTTCCTTCTGAGGATTTTCGGGATTGGTCCACTTCGCAGGTCCGACCGACCAAAGAATTGTTTGGATACGAATTGGCATCAGAAGGGACAAGCTTGAGACATGATGGCACTTCCACAGCCGAGTCAGACGACAAATCACATACTACGCAACCCACACCGCCGTCGGATACGGCAACTGGAATCTCACATTCTCTTTCTCAACAGCTTCGAAGTGTTACTCTTACCGCTCATAAAAGCTCAGGGAGTCGCTCTGAGCTTGTCTCGTCAATAAGAAGTTCTGTTGCAAGTGATAAGAAGGACTATGTATTAGGAGACGCTTTGTTGAGCACGGGAATAGTTGATCTTGGACCCCTTATTCTACATTCAGCAAAAGGTACTCATGACCCCATCCAAAGTGTCAAGTTCCTGCCAGATTCAAAAAATCTATTCGTCTTGTCTGAAAGAAACCTTCTTGAGTGGAACATTCTGTCGCATCAGGCCGATCCCTTTCAACGTGACAGCTCACACAAGATCATCTATCTTTCAGTATCGCAAGACTCACACCAGGCTGCTTTGGCGACGGACAATGGTGATATCCAAGTTGTCGACCTAAGAGCTGGACGCAGTTTTCGTACTTTGGTGCAATATCAATGGGGGCTGGTCTGTCTAGCCTTCTCGAATGACTCACAAAGGATTGTATGCGGTTACCGTAACGGATCCGTACATATCTTAGATACCCGGTCAGGTTCACTCATCAAGAGACTGAAACCCAAAGGTCTGATTCCTGGTCAACAGAAGCCTATCGCCTGGGTGGCATTTACGGATTCGGAAAACGTCGCCTCGGTCTGTGAAGGGGGCCATCTCTCTGTCTATGGATCCAAAGAAAGCTATAAGCTGTTAAAAAGAACGCCTCGTGGAGGTAGGATATTGGTAGCCTCTACGTCCTCTACGAGGTCGATCGCCGTTGCTTCAAGCGAGGAAGTCCGGCTATGGAAACACGACACGTTGGACACCTACACACTTGTCACCAATGTTAAGAGCTCAATAGTATTCATTGACTTTGTACCCGGCGGAGAGTGTCTTATCCTTTGTCGTTCGACTGGCCGCTGCGAACTATGGCGGGTGGATGAGACGCCTATCTTGGCTATCACTATGTCACTCCCCATTCAACCTTTCACTCAGCCATTAGGACCAATGGCATTATCTCCTGACGGTTTGCGGCTCGCTGTTGGTACCTCTAGCGGATTCATACAGATTGCCGACATACAGAGAGCAGTTCAAATTGATCGCCTTCGAGTCCACAGCAAAAAGGCTATGTTCACAAACCTTTCCGGTGACGGCACAAAGGCTGCGTCAATATGCATAAAGCCGTCCTCAACCGATATCCAAGACGTCTTGATATGGGATCTAGAGACAGTATCTGTCTTGCAGCAACTGCGAGTCGAAAGTCAAAGTATTTTCGATGCAGTCTTCTCTCGCGACTCTCAACGTATCGCCGTAATATCGAATGGTGGAATCATTACCATATGGGGTACCAGTACAGGAGATCTGATCTCAACGATTGGAGAATTACTTCCCAAAGGAACACGGATCTTGTCTGCAGCAACGTCTTCCGACCTCACTCGAGTAGCGATTATTGAGCACCGCTCCAGTAAACATGGCGAGAACCTTCGAATCTGGGAAACTGAGACTGGCCTTTGTATGTCGCCTCAGCCACGTCACGAGGTTAACCCTTCCCTTACTCATGATGCTGTCTGCTTCTTGGACGATGGAGAAAGAGTTGGTGCTTCCAGTTCAAAGGGACTTCACATCTACGATATATGTGATACAGATCTCCAGTGCCGCTCGTTCACATTCTATACACGTTCAATTTACCCTCCAGTGGACTATCCAGGTCACCAGGAGAGTACTGGAGTTTTTGACTCATTTCTGACGTCGAAAGGAAAAGCGACAGAAGGGCCCGAGGACCTTTACTTTCGCAGTCCCCAGTTGTTATCGTCTCCAACCTCTAGCAAAGTTGCATACCTCTTTCCATCCGGCGATATCTATTTGTATGACCTTACGCAGGAAGGAGAACCTAAGAGGTTCAAGTTCTCGAGCGACTCTGGAGTTGCCGGGAGAGGGGTATCTATATCACCAGATTGGCGATTCCTTGCAACAGCAACTTCGAAACATGGAGTCACTATCTGGGATGTGTCAACCGGCAGGGTAGTCAGCTATCTCAGTACTGACAAAGCGAAGGTGGTGGCTGTCACGTTTTCTCCTGATTCCAAAGTCATCTTCATTGTCACCAAGACAAAGCTTCTCATGTACGATACCGTATATTTTCAAGTTCCAACTACGGTCGCGCTCTCAGCGCCTGTACGTTCGCTGATAAGCACCTCGCAGCTGGGTCAGGTAATATTTTCCTTATGCAATAATACCATAGTAATATGGGATTACCATAAGCTGCAGATTACTCGTCGATTTTATGGATATAATGCTGCTACCTAGTGTCCATTCTCATTGTCGAGATCACTCCGATAGCCCAGGGCGAAGCAATTCTGGTAGCATTGACTCTGTACAAACACGAACCGCTCATTAAGTTTTGAATCAGAATCCTATGCAGAGGCTGTCGACACATTTGTATTCATTCGAAGTGAGTAGATCAAAAGAGGACGATTAATTCGAGGGATGTACGCAAAATGTTGTTGATGCGAAGAGCGTGGTTTCATCTTCTATCTCCAACAAATTCATATATTCCAATTTAGTAGGAGGCTAATACTATATTGATTTCACGAATCTACGTAGTAGCTTCTGATGTTGTAAAAAAGAGTAATTGAAAGCTACAGTTTACCTATTTGTCAGTAGCTAATCTGAAGCTTACTTGAGATTAAAACTAAAACGGACAGTTCAAACTGGTAAATATGTATTGATAGCAGATTCCGAATAAACAGTACGGCTTGCAATCTTAACAACTTCTACTTAGATTAACCATTGACGCAGATAGGGTAAGCTGGAAAGGTAAGATCTGAGGTCAAATCTGATGTTGCAAGGGGGACCAACGACGCCACCAACAGTTGACAGTCATTTATTGTGTCTCACATGCAGCTGATCATTCTTTTCAGAAGCAATAATACGACGTTGCATTGCCTTACGCCTCACCTCGGCCCGCGTTTGCCATTTGCTGCAAGCTCGGGTTCCAGAAACGCCACTTATGCCCTGTGTAGAAGCTGCTTGCGTTTGTATGAAGCCGAGTCATGGACAGATTGCCGACTTGCCACAAACAGCAGCGGCACAGCTGGAACGCATGTCACCAGGGGGCATCCTGTTTGTTGGGCTAGCTACCCTTGGATACAGACTCTGTTTAAATGTCTTGGAGAAAGCATTGGCTTTGTGCATTTAATACAGCTTGGCTCATGTGTTTTGTAAAAATACCTCGCATTGACTGTTCATATGAACTACCAAAAGCATATCTCCAGCTAAGAAGATAGGAATTTACGAGGAAGCTCTGTGAATGATGCATCGTAGCCTATAAGTTCCCGACGGTTTTGGGGCGCCTCGGTGCCAAAGTCAGCGATGTTTCTTGCCTCAATTACGCTATTGTAGCACCCTATCACGCGCATACTCTAACGCAATCATTGTCCAAGTTACAAATAAACGCAAATAAGCATCTAGATTCCGACTACAAATTACAATTAACATGGTACTCCAGGATATCTTATCACATCAATTGGTCCGGATACCCGGCACAGGCTTATCTGCAGATAGCTAATCACCTTCCTAATTGGGTAGGTCGGATTTCCGCGATGGTAGCATTAAAGCTAACATTGATACGAAGATAGACTATCATTCGCTACCTAGATACGGAAATGGTCCTAAAGAACTGTTCTAGAACTCCACCTGAGATTAAACCATGCCATCAGTCGTAATCACTCTGAAGCACCAAGAGCAGTAAGTTAACTGAGGGGAAACGGTGTCCCCTAGCAATCTTCGACGATTGATTTATTCACATTTAAAGCTCTCCAGAAACGTCTATGTAATAACCGGATTTACCAATTATATCATTATAGCTGATAGGGGGCACAGCTTTTGGGGCCACGACTTCCCCCTTGGTTAACTTAATCAGTGGAAACTCTAGTCTAGCTGTTACAGGTTAATGTCTCTTACAAAGACATGACCTGTTTGGCAGTCTGGGGTAAAACAGGAGCTGACAGACCCCTGTAAGTAACAATCGACCATTCCTGGTCAATCCAATCAACACCCATAAAACGCTCACCTATCTGTACGACCAACGCTATCGCAAACCTGTGGCGTTGGAAGGAACAAAAGGCCGGGAATTTGTCCCCGATAAGAAGGTCAATCGCCTCAATTTGTCTGTTGGTGTGGTAGGTGGTCAGATCGTAAAATAACCCTTCACTACCTACAATACTTGACCAACCAATAGCTTCACAAATACAAACAAACATAACATGATACTAATTTTCTGCATGCCTAGCAAAGACCTTGATACGCCAAGAAGCCAAGCCGATCTCCTTCTTGGCTCTACACGTGCCACTGATACAAGCGTGCCACTCCGTAAAATGTGCGCCATAAACAAGGGTATGTCTCTGTAGTTGTACGAAAAGTGTTCTAGACCACCCTCCTTCGGCCGACAAGATAATATCGAGAAAGAACCCCGTGCATTAGCGTCTATAAAGCTTATCTTAAGCTTGTTTGTTTTGTGCTTAGCGCGAGGCGTAGGCTTGTCCCATAAAGACTCAAGACCAGCAGGTTGAATCAATCAAGACGGCAGTCTCGTAGCTCCTTTCATTTCTTCTTTCAGCATTGCATATTACAGGTGAAACCTGGAAGAAGCCATCATGTCTTCATCACCAACCCAAAAGGACTATGTCAAGGACGAGACAACGGTCGAAGTTCCTCACGATGAAGAGACCGGGGCTACTGGTGGCGAAGGCCAGCTTAAGCGTGATCTGAAGAGCCGACACATGCAGATGATTGCTATTGGAGGAGCTATCGGTGCTGGTCTTTTCGTCGGTTCCGGAAGTGCTCTCCACAAAGGTGGTCCAGCAGCGCTTGTCATCGGTCCGTCCAGTCCCTCTACCATTAACCAGAATGCAAGCTAACAGATGATAGGATGTAAGAACACCTCCCACGACCGACTGTTCTACCACTAACGATGAATAGACCTCGTTATCGGTGTCATGCTCCTGTGTACAAACCTTGCCCTCGCCGAGATGGCCGTCTTGTACCCTGTCAACGGTGCCTTCTACACCTACATCGTCCGCTTCGTCGATCCGTCATGGGGTTTTGCCTGTGGTTGGGAATACGCGCTGTCTTGGCTTACAGTTCTTCCTTTTGAACTGATTGCTGCTTCCAAGACAATTGAGTTTTGGCGATCGGATATTCATATGGTATGTTTAATGTCTAAAGTTGAAGGAGGTCGTCGGTCTGTCTTGGCATCTCTTGGCATCACTTGGCAACCTGCAGCCCTGAAATATCTCCCGACGAACTAGACTGACTAACTAATTACGCCTAGGCTGTTTGGGTTACGGTCTTCCTAGTCGCTCTCATAATTGTTCAAATCTTTGGTGTCCGTGGATATGGAGAGGGTAAGCTTTCACTTGCTCTTCAACCACAACCACTAACAATCTGTAGTCGAATTTGTTCTCTCTGCTATCAAGATTGCCGCCTGTCTAGGTTTCATCATCCTTGGCATTATCATCAACTGCGGTGGTGTTGGTGACCAAGGCTACCTCGGTGTCAAGTACTGGCACGATCCAGGTGCTTTCACCGACTTCAAGGGTTTCTGCGCTGTCTTTGTCGTAGCAGGTGAGTACCCCTTTTTTATATCTTTCGCCTCCACTAACACGCCCAGCCTTTGCTTTCGGTGGTACTGAAATGGTTGGTCTCGCCGCTGCCGAAACAGCCAACCCTCGCAAGTCCATCCCTACTGCCTCCAAGCAGGTCTTTTGGCGTATCGCGCTCTTCTACGTCATCAACCTGTTCATTGTTGGAACAATCCTTCGCTCAGACGATACCAGACTGCAGGGTGCCTCTGGCGCTAACACAAAGGCCTCACCTTTTGTCCTTGCCATCCAAGATGCAGGCATCAAGGTCCTCCCATCCATCTTTAACGCTGTCATCACTATCTCCGTGTTATCCGTGGCAAACTCATGCACCTTTGGATCTACACGTACCATGCAAGCTATGGCTATGAGAGGCCATGCGCCCAAGTTCCTCAACCACATCGATAGCAAAGGACGACCTATTTACTGCATCATCATTCAGCTTGCTTTTGGTCTGCTTGCATATATCGGCGAGTCTCCAAAGGGCGGTACGATTTTTGATTGGCTGCTTGCCTTGTCAGGTCTCGCCTTTCTTTTCGTTTGGGGCACTATTTGCCTCGCCCATGCCCGAATGAGATCCGGAATGCGAGCTCAAGGCGTCAACATAAACTTGATCCCATACAAGACTCCTTTTGGCGTCTGGGGTAGTTATCTCGGCGTCTTTCTTAACGCATTGGCGCTCGTGGCCACTTTCTACTCGGCCCTTTTTGTAAGTCCAACCCTTTTAGACCCAATAGCTTGGGCTAGATCTTCAAGGGTTACATCGCGCTAACTATGTTTCAGGCTCCTGATGGCTCGGCTCCCAACGCAGAGTCCTTCTTCATGTCTTTCTTGGCTGGCCCTATCATTCTTGTTCTGTACCTGGGTTACAAGGTGTATTCCCGTGATTGGAGCTTCTATGTCAAGGCAATCGATATGGATCTCCAAACTGGTATGGTCCTATTGGACGAGGAGATCCCTGAAGAGCCAAAGACATGGGCCTCTCTGCCTCGACGTATTCTCTCGGCTGTTATCTAGACGCCATTCAGCAAATCGGTCCGAGCCAGATCTGCATGAATTCATTAGCTCACCATTGTAACTTTTTATCGACCTGTCATTATTGCATATACTAGATTAATATCAGCTGTTTTGACTGTATCATGTATCAGCAGATCGGTTATTCCCTGCCGGCTAGTTACCATTAAACCTTCCCCAGCTTTCCCCGCAGATCGACAGTGAATTTATCCGTTTGGGGCACCTAATTTTAAGTCCCCAGATTTTCACTGGTGCGCGTAGTCTTCCTTGCACTACAATCTTACGCCCTAAATCAATCCATGTTGTGTTTAGCCTGAGTTCAGTCACCAACCAACCACTTAAATCTCTTCAGGCTGAATTGGAGATTTTATCCACTTACGGGTGAAAGGCTCCTGGGGAAGTTTCACTGACAAAATTGCCCGTAGTCTGTTTCGCCTGCACCTAGTCCACGCGTGGCTAACGGTCACTTCACGCATCCTTTACTCATTTAGCCGAGACCATTTGCCATTCGTCCAGATGTGGTAATACAATGTGACATTGCAGAGTTTCATGTCTTGGCCCAAGCACATATATAACAAATGCACCGCTCTTTTGTCGCCAAGATGTTTTCCTGGTTTGATACCTGAACTCTTCATAGTGCTGTCGACCTCATAATATCGACTTCAACGCCAAGATGGGTGGAGCTCCAACTACAGTTGGCACTTATGATGCCGCTCTTCAGCGACGACAGGCCCTCATGGGCGCCAGTGGTGCTCGAGCCCTGGTAAAGAATTGGAAGGTTTTCAGAATTGCTGCCTTTGCTTGTATTGGAGGTATTCTCTATGGTTACAATCAGGGAATGTTTTCAGGCATTCTCACCATGCCTTCTTTTGAGAGCCGTACGAATGCCCGTTACACGAACCGACAAATACAGTCAGCTGACGGTGAACAGACATGGGAGATTATGTCAAGAACCAGACCAAGAAGGGTTGGCTTACATCTATTCTCGAACTCGGTGCTTGGTTGGGTACTGTAATGTCTGGTGCGATTGCCGAGTTGTGTTCCCGAAAATACGGTATTCTCATCGCCACGGTTATCTTTATGCTCGGCGTTGTTATCCAGGCTACTGCTATTCAAGCTGGATACCAAGTTATTCTCGCTGGACGTTTCATCACGTATGGTCTGCTATCGGAATGCGACGACATTAGCTAACCGTAACAGGGGTATGGGAGTTGGTAGTTTGTCAACTATCGTTCCTCTTTACAACTCCGAATGTGCTCCTCCGTAAGTATCCAACACGCTGGTTTCCTCTTCAAAGTTAACACTGTATAGTGAGGTTCGCGGCGCTCTCGTAGCTCTCCAACAGCTAGCCATTACATTTGGTATCATGGTTAGTTTCTGGATCGACTAGTACGTCTTTTATCCTTCTGCCTACATTTATACTGACCCGTGCAGCGGCACTCACTTTATCGGCGGTACTGGCGAAGGTCAATCTGACGCAGCCTGGCAAGTTCCTATTTGCCTTCAACTCGGCCCTGCCATTATCCTCTTCATCGGAATGATGTGGATGCCCTTTTCTCCTAGATGGCTTCTCCACCACGGCAGAGAAGAGGAAGCCCGTCAGGTTTTGGCAAACCTACGAGACCTTCCTTCCGACCACGAACTCATCGAACTCGAATTCCTCGAAATCAAGGCTCAATCCATGTTTGAGAAGAGGAGTCTGGCTGAGAAGTTCCCTCATCTTCAGGCTCAAACTGCTGGCAACATCTTCAAGCTTCAGTTTGTTGCCATGGGTGCTCTGTTTAAAACAAAGGCTATGTTCAAGAGAGTTATTGTTGCGACTGTCACTATGTTCTTCCAGCAGTGGACTGGTATCAATGCTGTAAGTCGCCCCAAACACGTTTCTAGATCAAACTAACAAGTCCAGATTCTCTACTATGCCCCTTCAATTTTCTCACAGCTCGGTCTTAGCAGCAACACCACCTCTCTCCTTGCCACTGGAGTCGTCGGCATTGTCATGTTTATCGCCACCATCCCGGCTGTCTTGTGGATTGATCGTCTCGGTCGTAAGCCTGTCCTGGCAGTTGGTGCTATCGGTATGGGTATTTGCCATCTCATCATCGCTGTTATCCTTGCCAGGAACATCAACCAATTTGACTCTCATCCCGCTGCTGGTTGGGCTGCTATCTGCATGGTCTGGCTTTTCGTTATCCACTTTGGATGTAAGTTTATCTGGTTCTGTATTTGTCACGATGCTAACTCTCCCAGACTCTTGGGGTCCTTGTGCCTGGATCATCATTGCCGAGATTTGGCCTCTCAGCACCCGACCTTACGGTGTTGCTCTTGGTGCCTCAAGTAACTGGATGTGAGTAATATTTTAGGGCGTAAAAGATCTCAACTGACTGTAATAGGAACAACTTCATTGTCGGTCAAGTTACTCCCGATATGTTGAAGGGTATTACCTACGGAACCTACATCCTTTTCGGTCTTTTGACCTTGATGGGTGCCGCTTTCATCTGGTTCTTTGTCCCTGAGACTAAGCGTCTCTCACTCGAGGAAATGGTATGTTCCAATCCTTTACTTTTCCCGTACATCGCTAACCAGTAAGGATATCATCTTTGGATCCGAGGGAGCTGCTCAAGCCGATAACGAGAGAATGGCCGAGATCAACAGAGAGATTGGTCTTGACGATCTCATTTACCGCACTGGTGGAGTTCAGTCTCACCATTCCGCAGAGGACATCAAGGCTTAATCTCTCGAATGATATGTGGTAATTGGTGTGGATAGTCGATGTATACTCTAGTTGTCCTCGATTTTGGTCACAAGAAATACTTATAGTAGAATGAATAATCGTATACTCTTTCGCTTAATAGAATTAAATCCACCCTTCTCCAGTGTAAGCTGACGTTAGTTAGAAGCTATACCTATTTAATGAGTGAGTGAGAATGAATCATCGCCCGTTTAGTGAGTGGAGGGCACTAGCTCAAGCACTACCGACGAATCAAAGCCTGTCTATTTCATAATTAATCATGCTTCAGAGGGTAACCCCTGTATTATCACTAGAACACGGTTCTATAAAAAGTTTTCGCAGTTCTTCTCGGAGAATATTTCAAACCCGAGTGCGAAAACTGTGGACACATATTGCTATTATTTTCTCTAGACTTGCTAAAACACTAATCTCGGCCAAGAGTCATAGGCTAGTCAATGCGAAAAAGTTGAGAACTAAGCTAAATCTAAAAGGGCATTTATCAATATAATATGGCAGTTGTGTTTAGTTAAATAGCAGGGAATCATCAGAGTAGCACAACTCTATCAACACTTCATGCAAACCATTAGTAGAAGCTACGATGGGTCTTGTGATTTTTCCCTTGAGCATTCTTTGCTCTCTTCTCGCCATCGCTGTTGGTGCTATCGTTTTTGCCAACAAGCGTCCGAAATTCCCCATTGTCAACAGCTACCCCAACGACTTCTTTAACCGCCGTGCAAATCACGAGTACACCACCAACGCGAGAGGTCTTCTTGTGAAGGGTGCAGACAAATATGGGCAGGGCCCCTTCGCTATACGAGTTCCCAATGGTCTCAAAGTCATTCTTCCTCCATCCCTTGTAGGCTGGGTCAAGAACAACAAGGATGTGGACCACCAGCAACTTGTGAGAGATGAATTCTTTGCAACTTACCCCGGTTTCGACGTCCAATATGCTTTACATCATCCGAATAGGATGGTCATCAACATAATCCAGGGAAAGCTTTCCAAAACCGACAGGACTTTGCCCACCTTGAACGGGTATCTCCAAGCTGGCTTGTCTGACATCTGGGGAGAAGACAAGTCTTGGAAAACCCTAAATTGGGAGGATGGCACAACCGGAGTTATCTCTCGTGCGGCTGCTTCCATCTTTATTGGCCCTGAACTTGCCAGTGACTCTGAGTGGCAGCGTGTCTCAAGAGCCTACGTTCTAGATTTCTTTTCTGCAGTCACAGAAATGCATGCTTGTCATCCATGGCTAAGAGGTATGCGTCAATGGAGCCTCCCTCATGCCTCAGCTTGTCGCTCCGGGCTGAAGCGTGCTCGCGAGATGGTCAATAAGGTTGTACAAAAGAGACGTCAAGAGGTAGAGCAAGCCAAAATGTCAGGACAAGAGCCTCCCATATACTATGATGCTCTTGCTTGGACACTTGAGAACCCAGCTGCTGAAGGATTTGAACCAGGCGATGTTCAATTGGCTCTCGCCATGGCTGCGTTATTCACAACAGCTGAGATCTTCCGGCAAACTCTCATTGAGATTGCTCGCCGACCTGAATATGTTGAGCCGTTGAGGAAAGAGATCTCAGATGCTATGCCCGATAACATTCCCACTGGTCCATCTTTAGTCAAGATGCAACTCCTTGATAGCTTTATGAAGGAATGTCAACGACAGATCCCACCATTCGGTAAGTCTTTTCTCCTCCTCCCCATCCAAATCTAACTCTGTTTAGTTATCCTAGAACGACTAGTTATTCGCGACACTCGTCTTCCCGATGGAACTCCTTTGAAGAAAGGGACACATATTGCGATAGATGGTCGTGAAATGCTGAACCCCGAAGGCTTTGAAAACCCTGCTGACTTTGACGGCTATCGATTCTACAAGCGTCGTGAAGCAGGTGACAACACCAGCCAGTTCGTACAGTCAAGTCCGGAGCACGCTCATTTTGGAATGGGAAAACATCAATGCCCTGGACGCTTCTTTGCAGGAAGTGGGTTGAAGCTCTGCTTGGCTCAGATTCTGCTCAAGTACGATATCAGGCTCAAAGATGGATATCAACCAAAGACGATGGAGATTGGGTTTGTGTCACTTTGCGACCCATTCACACAGTTGGAAGTCAAAAAGAGGTAGTTTCCGATACTCTAGTATTATTTAGAGAACGGGATATTTTTGTTCCCAGTATACAAGGACTCTTAGGATGCACAACAGGTTCAAAAGCAGATTTATTCCGGTAAAAGTATCGTGTAACTAGTGAAGATCAAGTAGAAGGCCAGGTTCCTTTAAAACCCAGCGCCATCATGCTAGTCACAACCTTGTACCCTCACTTGTCCTGCTCCTTATCCTTTTCCTTTTCCTTCTTCTTTCTCTTTTCCCTGCATACGCTACATTCAGCGTCGTCAATGCTTGCAATTTCATCAATATTTCCACATGCTCCCATAACTCCCTTGGACTTTTCGCAAGGTGTATACTCAGTCCTGATAGAAATTATCTCAGGGCAGGTGACGCATTTCTTCTGGAAGCTATATTTGAGACACATCTTGATGAGCCCACATCGGCAGTTTGGTATATAGTTAGTGGTTCGAGTTTGCTTGTGCGTTGTAATACTTGATTGATTTATATGTCTCGGAGTCTGGTTTGGTAGTAGGAGCAGGGCTAATTTATAGACTTTGTAAGAGAACACTGATTCACTCTTTCAGGTTGCACAATGTTGTGTACATGAGAAAAGAGCGAACAATACGCGTGTCGGTCACAAGTGTTCAGCCAAATTAACTGCATAAGAACAAGTCACACTAAATGCTACATTCTAGCGGATAGAAGATAACTTAATATCTGATTTCGTTTATTAAGTGATGCTACTGCTGTCATAATCAAGATTAGCGCTACAAATGTCTATTTGCAGCAAGGAGTACACTCTTCTCCAGCTTAGCATGATAAGCTGCCCACCCTTGCCTTGATCTACTTCTTTGGGTTGGTCTTTCGCTTGCGCTTTTCCCTACATCTAAAACAAAGCCCATCGTATCTTTTCGTGAGATCTATCGTTCTTCCACAGTTTCCATAGATACCCTTAGCCTTCTCGCAGAGCTCTGTCTCAAAAGTTTGTTCGAGAACGGTATCGCAGTCTGAACAGACCTTCTTTCTATTCCATTTCTTGCACATAGTGGTTTTGATTTAGCACGAGGATATCTCGGTGGAAGCATTAGTAATGGTCGAGTATTTCGTATGCTTGTTGAGAATTATTTTCCTCTCTTTAGATTGAGATTTCGATCTATTATATAGCTAAATCTGGTACATAATCATGAATCTACCGTCTCTGAGTCAGGTATCAGCTACAGGACGGTCAGATAATATACCAAACCACTCACTGTTCAAAGACACAATCGTTCACTGATATCCTGGCTGACTTTGGTAGTGGCGAAGCCAGCTTGCACTACTAGATGTGGTGAACCTGTTGGCCCTTCGTTCCACCATGGATGAAATAGGCATAGATTCAACAAAATCATGGTTTCGTCACAATCATAGATTTTTACGGTTATTAGTTGCAATACTAAAATCCTCGGATAGTCCCATCGCTACTGTACCGATTCAGAATGGTACAGATGCAGATTAAGTCTGCCCTCCTTTTGTACTCTCTGCAACCGCCTCTTCAGCCACCTTAAGCTCACTAAAGCTGCATCTGAACTTTCCCGATTCCTTGTAGAAGTCCTCTATTTTAAGCTTGTTTTATTACCTACAGACTCTTTGACAACTGCACGTGAGTCTACAGACTTGGCTCTTGGCATGAACGCGTCGCTTGCGCAGTTATCCCCAAACAGAAATAACCGAGAACGCGTGGTTGTGCTTGGCATTCTCAAATGGTGGTGTCATTTAAGACCCTGATTTAAAGAAAGCACTTTATAAATAGGATGCAATTCCTAGTTCCAATTCAATACCCTATCGATGCATAACGCAGGGGAATGTCCGCATACACGAGGCGATGTAAAGGCCAAGAATGCAAAGCCAGGCATGGCGTTCAATTAGCAGGTCCTTGAAATAGAAAACGCGTTATTAATTCAATTCCCAATCACTTCGCCAAGTGACATGCCTGAATCACAGCCCCCAACTGCGCCGACTCGGCCAAGATATTCGTGCCGGTATCCTGTCCAATCAGAAGCTGAGTGGTTGATCACGTCCTTGGGAGACACTTGAAACTGGTTGACCGCTACAAGGGTTTCTGATTGAGTAAAGGCTGTCAAGACACGTCAGAGGTTGGTGATGTTTAAAGTTGAAGCAAGTAATTGAAATTCTAAACGAGTTTAAAGTTGCAGCCCTTTTGAGATAAATTGGGTTCCTAATAAGTAAACTGGATTTAATAATATTAGTTTTAAAAGGCTAGAAAATGGCATTCTGGAACAATGCGCACTGGAAAGAAAGACGTTGATGAGTATAGGTTAGTTTTAGCAACGTCAATGAACTTACTCTGTATCCAGGTAATTAATTTCTACGAAGTAGACAATGTTTAGGAATAGATACAAATCAAATAGAATTCTTGCATATATCATGGAATAAATCCCGAAGAGCAGCCTAATAGATATATATTTATTCAATTACCTGTGTCAAGATTTGACCATTTCAAGACCGTAGACAAATATTCAATTTAAGACAGTCTGGAAATAACTGAAAGCAGAAACGCCCCAGCTAACATGAACATATTTACAACTCCCTTGATTAGTGTTGAAGGCATTGATAAGAGAAGGATGCCTTGAAATGCGGGGAGTCAGATCCCAGTTAATTAGGCAGAACATCCACTAACCCACAAACGAAGGATTCCACGCGATATTATGCTTGAATCCATGCGGTGCTGCCTAAGACTTGATCGTGACATTGTCGCGTTTAAAATGACAGGAAATAACCAGTCTTGAATATCTAATTCGTTGTTTCCTTCATCACATCTCTCAACAGTCGCGTTGACGCGTTATCAACCCCAGCTTTTTGCTAATAACCTCTCTTACCGTTTTTGTTTCACATCCCACCCACCATGTCAGCAACGCAATCTCTCCCCTTCACACTATTCCCCAAATTCCCTCCAGAGATCCAATTAGAGATCTTGAAACAATGCCCACGCAACGACCTCGTCTGTTTGTCTTTGACATGCCACGACTTTCGTACATTCACAGCCCCACTCATCACCGACAAACCAAAGCTAGAATGGGTTGATCAACTTGGCTCAACGAATGATATTCCCCATACATGTACAGTGGACGTATCGGATCGAGACTTCAGACTTGGCTGTAAGGGCCCATACGACAAAGAGTTGCTATGTAACCAATTTATGCACCGCCACAAAAGACACACCTTCAGAGGCCGCCGCAGGATCTGCCGGAAGTGCGAATTCTACCCAGAGAACCATCCAAGTTGCAGTGTACCTTTTTGCAAAAAGCACTGCCTGTGTATTTCGTGTCCTCTGTTTATAAGATTACGCGGCTGGATGGGAAAGAGGCGTTACTGCGGCGAATGTCGTAAATTTACAAATAGACTAAAAAAGAACAACGGAAGATGTATGTACACAGCCTTGTCTGCGCCTTATGTGGCTGATACTTACCAATCATAGGTACACATGGAAGAAGAAAAGAGCGTAAACGACCAAATAATCACTGGACACACACAAAAGGAATTTCATATGGACGTAGATGGTGGAGAAAATGGGGAACATGCAATATCGACCACGAGGCATACACGCCCGATGCGAGCCGGCGCTTGAATGCAAGAGTAGTCTAGATGACCACATACGTAGCTGTAAAAGTACCGGTATGGAGGAACACTATAATGATGCTACTATTACAGTAGTTTGTTCAGTAGTCAAGAAAAGTCCATTATGATGTCAAAACTTTTTCCCCAGTTGTCCACTTCCAGTCTCCGAGTACAGCGTGACAAAAACCAACAGTCTGGCTTCTCCATTAAATTATCTGATCCCCGATTAAAGTGTCTTCCTCGTTAGCCTTCCGTCTGATCCTCCACTAAAAGAAGCTAAACAGCTATTAAAGAAAGTCGTTAGAGGCGCACCACATGTTCCGGTCGGTTGGTTCGGCAAGGCCAAGACGGGATTATGGCACCGACAGTCCGGACCCTGGGACGTAATCTCCTGGCTATTTCCTTGGCCTTTCTCCACTGCGCCTATTGATCGACGATTGCCAAGATGGTATCAGTCTGGAGACACCATGGCTGAGAGCTTTTGAGTAGCTGTGGTCTTGGAAGTTGTTGCATATGCCAAGTCGCCAAAGGCTGATTGTACACCTTGCCGAGTCAGGTACTGACGGTGGCAATCATGGTAGAGGCCAAGAAAGAAGGCCAAGTAATGGATTTCAAAGCCAAGCGTAGGAACAAGTGAGTGCGACACAAACCAAGAATAAAAAATGCATAAAGATGTAGCTTGGTCGTGTGCATTTGTCCCTCTTTGATTGTCGTTTATACTTTGTTGTCCCTCGGTTCCTTCGCCATGGAATCTCTCCGCAGAATGATGCCTCAATGGCAGTCACACAGTTATAAGAGACCAGAGCCATGCAGTCCTGGTTCGGACCCGGAGAGTTTGGAAAAGGCCGGCCCCGGGCGTTCACCATGTTGGCAACTTTTTGCCAAGAAACTACTTCGGATACCACTCCGAACAGCAACCATTCTCATTGCTGCTATTCTTCTTCTTCCTGGATTATTGGAATTGGCTTCACTAAAAGTAAGATCATTTGAAGCTTGTCAATTTGTATATACTGACATTTCAGGGCCGCGCATTCTTTCTCAATGGCGATGTGGTAGCTGGAAGCACCAAGCCAGTTATGAACCATCTCGTCGCCAAGGATCGCCGACTAGCCATAGTCCTTCCAGCTAACAACCCTGACCACGAATTATGCAAAGTCATTACCAGCTCATTGGCTTTGGGTTACCCAAGTCCCGTTATAGTCAACTGGGGCAAAACCTACGACCCCTCCAAAGGATGGAAGGGTGGTTCTCATCTGTCCAAGATTACCGGTACTCTAGAATATCTCGACACCGTCACCAAGTCTGATACACCCAACGAAAATAGACTAGAAGAGAATGACATTATTGTCTTGGTTGACTCTTACGATGTCTGGTTCCAGCTACCCCCCGATGTTCTACTCAAACGATATCACGAAGTCAACGCCCAAGCCAATCGTCGTCTCGCAGCTCAATGGATAGGACGCGGTAAAGTTCCAATTCAACAGACAATCATCGTCTCAGCACAAAAGAAGTGTTTCCCTCCTACATCATCAGGCTCTGTTCTCCACTGCGACGAACTCCCAGAAAGCCCCGTCCGAAAGGATCTCTACGGCCCCAAAACTGACAGCGACTTAAACAACTACCACGATAGGCGACCAAAGTTCCTCAACAGCGGTAGTATGATGGGTCCTGTTGGTGATATGCGGAAATACTTCCGTCGCGTCCATGAGCGGATGCAGAGGGGTCTCATTAATGGTAAGAACCTGTACAGTGATCAAGGTGTCTTTGGTGATATTTTTGCCGAGCAAGAACTTTGGAGAAGGTCGTTGCGTGCTCATCCCGTTTTCACTCAAGACAAGGACTTTGAGTTCCTGCACAAGGAGTTTGAGTACCATGTTGGTCTGGATTATACTCAACAGCCTTTCATTCCTACCGTCTTTGAAGAACAAGACGGTGAAATCATCTCTTTGAACGACAAGACTACCATTGCCAAAAAGTCCAAATCTCTCAAGATTGAGCCCCGACTACAAGGTGTCCCAGACGATATTCAAAGGTCCAGGAACCCTCTCAGTAGCATTTATGCTCGAGAACTGGACATCGTCGAAGACTGGGGTGAAATGTCTCTGTACGCCGACTTCTTCTCCAAGGCCGTTCCCGTGGTAGTTCACCACAACGCCCACAAGGATGGGGCCAAGAAGCGTCGACAGCTCTGGTGGGATCGTATCTGGTACTTCACCTATCTACGTGAGCTTGTACAGACACAACTCAAGGCGTCCAAGAATGAGTCACTGCTTGAGATTCAGGTAAATAGAGAGAGATTGATCTACTGGGAGTCGAGGTCAAAGAAGCCCCAAAGGAAGCCTCAGACATTTGTTGTTGGTGATAACGGCAAAGCTACATTCGAGAAGCATGAGTTTACAGATGTTTGTAAAGCCAAGACGGAGGAGGCTGAAGCCAAGTCACCTTGGTATGATGAGGTTTTCAGAGATGGCAAGGGAGAGTTGTAGACAGACTTATACCACTGACAAGAATAGTATGATGCAGTACTTGAGATCTAGAATAGCACTCTATCGATCTGAAGGTGAAAATAGCCTTCCATTGTTGATGATGCTTGTACCATTATCCCGTGAACAATTGTAGAAGCAATGTATGACGGTGTAAATAAACATGCCACCCTCAAACACTAGCTCTGCTCCACTCTCCCTTCGCTCTGATTCTTCTTCCCCATGTGAAGAACAGAAAGGGGACTGGCATCAACACAGCAGCAATACACCCAAAAACAGTTGTGCCCCAGTCCACACCAAGTTTGTGGTACATGGGGATGATGAATAGAGGAAATGCACCAGAAAACATGGATCGCATAAAAGTGTTGGCCGCCACTGCGCTGGCACTGTAACGGGTGAAGGTATCAATGAGGTAGCCCAGTGCAGCCTGGAAGATGGTTGTGAAGCCGAGGCCAGTCAAAGCGATACCTATGATTGAAGGCCAGTAATTGATGTGTGGAGACGACGTCCCTAATACCTGTCAGTCAACGGAGTTCCAGAGTAGCGAATATTGAAATCAAGATGGTGACTGACGTGCAAATAGGAACTGCCCAGCCGTGAAGACAATGCCCCCAAGCATCATCGGAGGTAGTCTGGCTTCTGGTACAGCTCTGTAACCGTTTTCTACCAGCCTCTTGCCGTAATACTTGTTGTTGTAAATATTAACGGCTGCTGCGCATAGGATTCCAATCAAAAGTGCTATGAATGGCAGGCTACCAACCATGGGCCCCCATTGGCGAACCTCTTGGTACTCAATAGAGAAGCTCTCAAGATTGGCGTATAGAATTCCTGTATCCATGAGCTGGTGTGTCAAATGTTGCGACTAGAGACTTACCATAAACAAATGAGGCGTAGGTCGACATAAGAAAGCAGGTGGGGTTTACCATGAGTTGGAAAGGACGGATAAAATACTTTTGATACAGCTCTCCGAATGATATATCGTGTTCTTCATGCTGTTGCAGAGTAAGTTTCTGAAATGGCCGATTTGAGTACCTGCTCTCACCTTTGCATGCAATGCCCAGTCTTTGGTCTCAATTCTCATTTTGTGAGCCTTGCGAACCAATAATGTGGGTGCATAGCTCTCGTCAATCACCAAAAGGTCGATCACAAGCTGAGCCATCATGACAATGCCCGTTAGGTATTCGGTCCATCGCCAGCCGAGATGACTCGAGGACAAAACGCCACCTATGATAGGGCCCAGGGTCGGCCCGCCGACGATAGTGACTCCGTAGGCAACGATGGCGTTACCAAGCTGATGAGGAGCCCATATATCTGCCATTACGCCCCCGGTGATCGTAACAGGGGCACTACCGAAAAGACCTGAAAAGAATCGCGTGATGAGGATAGTCTGTATATCTTTAGCGGTGGCTGTACCGAAGGAGAAGATGGCTGCAATGAAGTAGGGCTGTTTTTCGCTGTTTGTTAATACTACATACATGCGCGGTTGATGATGGAATACTCACGATAAGAATCGTCCACTTCCGGCCGTAAAGTTCACTCAACGGTGCCCAAATCAAAGGCCCTAGTCCAAAGCCAAAGACTAGCAAGCTCGTAGCCGCAGCTGATGTCTCGGTATTCACATTGAACTTGCCAGAGACGGGTTCGATGGCAGAGGCAAAAATGGCAGAGGCCAAGGTGATCCAGCATGTTGTCAGACCGTACGATATTGTGGTTATGAATTTCTTTCGAAAGCTCCAATTGATGGGATTGTAAGGATCATCTGGACCATCAAAAGTGATCAGATAGCTTGATGATTCTCCATCCGTGTCGTTCTTTTGGTTCTCTCTGTCTGGGCTCATGTCAGGTGCTATTGTGTCGCGGTCGCTCATGGTGACAGTCAGTCCTCTGGATAGATTGGATGCAAATTGTCGAAGAGGCGATGGAAAGAACTTGAGGAGAAGATTTGTTTGCTGCATTGTGTTGTCGCCATCTTTTATCATAACTTGTTAGTCTCGTGGCCTCGCCAGGAATCCACAATTTCGGTGTCGCTGTGTGCTTATGCGACTGGACAGCGGCGGACGGATCGGTAGTGGAGTGACCCGAAGCCGAGCTTAATGCCCGGATCTTCAGTGCCTGTCTACTTATCTGCATGCTTGGAAGACCTGCTGCTGTGTACCCAACCGGGCAGTTGGCTATTAAAACTGGACCATGACCACCAACAATATTAGACGTTAGTGTTGGCGTTCAGTGCTGGTTCTACCTAGGCTAAATCAAGTTAGTAGGTCGGAGGTGCATAGGCTTACCTGTCTCCGCCTTGATCCGTGCCGCCGATCATTAACAACCAGGGCTTGTTGGTAGTCGCTCAAACTCAAGACTGTCAACCATTCCCATTCTTACTTACTGATTTTATCAACAATCAAGAACAAACTCCATCCAGTCAATTATCTAATGGATTCAACCGTCCCAAGGCTGTCGGAAGCTTCGGCGACTTGTGAAGGATTGACAAGCATATCAACTCCGGATCTCAAAACTCCAGATCTCCAATCTCCCTATCGCATCTCCCCGTCTGCGTCTGCATCTGACCCCTGCAGCACAAACGTCCTACGCAGTTGTATCTTCTGTCGTCAGCGCAAAGTCAAATGCGATCGCCAGCAGCCATGCTCCAACTGTCATCGTTTCAACTTGGATTGTTCATACCCAGCCGGCAGGGGCAGAGCCAAACGTCGGCCTCCGCTTATCGATCGCTTGCAGAGGCTCGAAGACACCATCAGGAAATTGTCCAGTCAGGTTGATGCCGCAGATACTATAGATGGAGGTTCTACTGTCACTGAGCTCAGGAAGCGTCGCGGATCGAGCCCAGATGCTTCTATCGACCAGCAACTGGGCCGCCTCATGATAGACGACAGCAAGAGTTACTACGTCAGTAACATCATGTGGGCCAACTTGGGAAATGAGGTAAATATGACTCGACTTCGATATTAAACAGTTCCTTGGGCATTAGTTACTGATTAAATCTCCCTCAGATTGAAGAATTGCGCGACATGCTGCACGATCCTGTCTCGGAAGATGAGGACTACGTCCCGACCGATGGAAACATGCCGGAGGCGACTTCGCCACTTGGAACAAGCGCTGCTGTCCTGGGCTTTCGCTCCCTTGGCTGCTCGCTCCGGCTGTACCATCCACCCATGCACATGTCAGTCTCTCTCTTGACAATCTTTAGTGAAAATGTCCTTCCTCTGGTGCACATCTTTCACATGCCCACCACCCGACAATGGTACTGGGATACAATTGTGTCACTAAACTCACTTAACAAAAACACCGAAACCCTGCTGTTTTCCATCTATTACTCTACCGTCATTAGCATGGACGAATCTCAATGTCTCAGCGTACTCGGTTCAACACGATCTGACTCCCTCGACAAGTACCGCTTTGCCGTCGAGCAAGCTCTGGCTCGCGCCAACCTGCTTAACACCCAGAGTTTCGTTCTCCTCCAAGCAACTGTACTATTCTTATCAGGCTTGCGCAACGAGGATGATTCACGAATGACGTGGTCCCTCACGTCGCTCATCTTCCACATTGCTCAAGCTATGGGTCTCCATCGTGACGGAACCACCTTTGGACTCAAGCCACTCGACACAGAACTACGCCGACGTCTGTGGTGGCATATATGTCTCCTCGACATGCGCTCCTCTGAATTCCACGGCTACGAGCCTATAGTTCACGAGGGCATGTTTGACACAAAACTTCCCTTGAACATCAATGACAGCGACATCAGCCCCCTTGTGACACAACCTCCCCCAGAGCATCAAGGGACTACGGAGATGACTTTTTGCCTGATCCGTTGTGAAGGTATGAAAGCGGGATGGAAGGTCGGTTATGCGTCGCCTACATCAAATGCCACAGCCGGCGCACTGGAACATCGTGAAGCCGTGGTCCAGGATCTCAAAAGCCGCCTGGAGGAGCGATACCTATGTCACTGTGATGACTCAATACCATTTATGCTGTTCACATCTACCGTCGCGCGTCTCATCATTGCAAGAAGCCGACTCGTAGTTCACTATCCCAAGCAGAAGCCATACTCCAGTTCGACTCTGAGCAAAGCGACTCGAGACCTGTTGTTTTCCACATCGACTGAAGTCATTGAGCTTTCAAGCTTGCTCTTGGATAACAGTAACATCTCCAAGTGGACCTGGCATTCGAAAACCCACATCCAGTGGCACGCAGTCATATTCGTCCTGTCCGAGATCTGCTCTCGCCCCTCCTCCGCTGAATGTGATCGGGCCTGGGAGTCTGTGAACACAGTACATAGCCGATGGAATATAAAGGAGAATGGGAAGAGAGGGAACCTATGGAGGCCCATGAAGCGACTAATGGTAAAGGTACGTTATGTGCGTGAGATGCAGCAGATTGACCCAACGTTTTGTCACATGGGACCGACTGCACCAATACCGTCTGATACTACATCAGTGACAAATACAGCTACAGACCTACAGCCAGGTACCCTCCCAACTAATTTGCAAAGCATCGCCGGTACCGCAGTTTCGGATGAGTATATCGATTGGATGCTCGGAGATCTTGGAATAGATTTGTGCGGGAGAATGCCGGGATGGGACAAGAATATGCAATAGATCCAAGATGAAGCTTATACGCATGTACATACGGCTATACTTAGAATCCTGCGCGAGCTGAGCCATAAACAATTATCCACTGTGTTCCAGACCCGTATACGTAAACATGTAACGCGAAAATAATACGATAGGCGGGGTTCCGGGTAACGGCCAACTGAGCCCGGACGATATCAGCCAGGAACCAATGCCAGACTACATTTGCACATGGGGGTCGATGCACGACGGCAGAAGGCTCGGTAGTCAACTCCAAAACTTTTACGAATCACCTGTTTTGGCTCATTGATCTGTGAGTAGGCACAATATGCATATGATAGGCATTGCGTAGTTTGCCAACCAACAGCGGAGTAGTGGTATTGCCTGTGACATACTCTTATGTCAAGCTTCCTATTAGACCAATCCTACCTATGGCGTGATTTCCGATGTACCTATGACTATGAACTGTATTCCTAGCATCCAAAGGTTCTCTAACAGGTCGTAAGTAGAATGCTACCCTCGAGGCAAGTAAGATGAGGGTGATAACGGAAAGTCCCTGCGGCTGTCTACGCCTCTCACTCGCTTCCTGTGGATGTCGGCCCATATATCATGCAGAACGGATCTACTAAGCTTGCGGCCCATGGGGGTTCCAACTGGCAGCACTTCTCGGATTACACCTGTTCATGGTCAAATGAATGGATGAGGATTATGAATGTGTTACTTTATCTTGTTGTCGGAGGTGATGAAGTTTCTCCAAGTTTCCCAGAACTTTACGTTAATACAGTCAGAGATTGCGCCACAGAAAGCCTGATCTAGACGCTCAAAGGAGCTGCTGCAAGATGAATCCTACATGTCCTGAACGCGGAAGCCGTCGAATATGGCTGTATGTATAAGAATGCGACTACATATATAACTACTTTCTCCCCATCAAAGTACCAGAGCCAAGATCAACTGAGCATTGATACATAGTTCCAGTCCCAGGAAACAATAATCCTACCTTTTCTTGCAAACCCCCCTCCCTGTCCAAAGCCGCATTTACAATGGACACCGCCAATAGTAACTGCATACGCTCTGCTCCACGCCAAGCAGTGCCCCGGAAGCGCCAGAAGCTCAAGGCAAGCTGTGACTTTTGTGCCATGTCAAAGGTCAAGTTTGACCGTGGCCAACTGCAGTGTCTTGGATGCATTAGGAATGAGGTTGCGTGTCACTACAGCGAATCTCGACGCATTGGTAGAGCTCATCGGATGTCCACAACTGAGCCTGGCTCGGAACGATCCAATTTTCCCTCACAGGGATCATGGAGCCAACATGTCGTTCAAGAGGCTCTCAGGATGACGCACTATCCACCTGAGTCCCCTGATTACTCGAGATCTGGGAATGAATTTGATGAAAGCTCCATGGTGTTTATGAATGAGGCTGATTTGACTTCTGATATCTCAACAATGCCGCCACAACTGGATGTTATGAAGCAACACGAGACGAGCACCCAACTGGACGACATGCATTCCCTAACATCGCAGTTTCCAGGTTTCATGCAAGGAATCTGCGGAAGCCAGTCTTCCCAAATCTTGGAACTTGGAGAAAACATTCAGATCAATTCAAGCCCCCAGCTGCTCCTCCCGCCAAGCGTCTCATCAGCAGGGGAGCTCAGAGTGTGTAACGGTGTTGTTACGACATGCAAGACCAAGAGAGACTGCATGGAATTAGCCTGTATGACAATCAAAGGTTTACATATGCCAGCTGAGCCCTGTGCCCTGTCTAACGACGATGCCAAGAACGAGGCCATGTTCCGCAGCATTGATAGTACGCTAAAGAGGAGCCGTTCGGCCCGTGAATCTGTAGGGGAGATCCTGGCCTGCCCCTGTGCTTACAACTGTGATCTCCTGTACTTATAAGGTTATTATTTAATTAGAATAAGTACCAAATTTAATATATATTCTTTGACCTCTAGTTTAACTTCTATTAGGTTATATATAGCTACCATAACTTACACTATATACTTTCGCTCTTAAGTTTAGTATAGATCTCTCATCCTGAAAGGTGCCGGTCCACATGTTAGTCGGACTAGTCGGCGCTTGGAGTTGCTGCGCCCTCTTTGCGGCTCTGTACGACCTTGGTGAATACACCTGCATCACCTTGTTAACCGATCACTCTATTGCTGGCTAGCTTTTTGTGTTTTCCTGTAATGATAGCGATTGTGCAGGAGCCTGAAGGTGATCGAGTTAGCACACTTTGATGACACACAATAGGTGGCCACTAAGGCTTTCGTTACTCACCACAAGGCGGCTATGACCAAAATCAACACAGGCACTCCCAAACCAATACCTACCCCCACAATGATCTTGTTTGAAACGCCACCAGTCTCACAGTCAAAGAAGTGAGATGACGAAGATGTTCTAATCGTTGTAGAAACACTTGTAGCAGATTGCGCATTTAACCCAAAAGCAATAGTCCTTTGGATTTCATTTACGCTTGAGGGCGGGAACTTAGGAGTTTCGCCTGATGTTACCGCAGTGATGTGACTTATGACAGATGTGGACGTCCTGGTGATCTGCAGAGACGCCGGACAGTTAACCAAACCTGATGATTCGCACGAACGGCCTGTGTAAATAACTGTCGATGAGAGTGTTGTAGTTTTGAGGTCTGCCAGAAACAACACACCTGGTCCCTGAACGTCGTCTGTCGTGACTGTTACAGAGGCCGTACTGGCTGAAAGGGTTGAAGTGGAAGCCGATTTGCAAAGGCTTTCTGTAGTCGTACCATAGATAGAAAAAGACGTCGCAGGCACTGGACCCCATGCATGTGACCCCAAAACAAGTGTAGCCCCTGCGGCTGCGCCGACGTTGAATTCGAAGGCGAGCCCAAGATGGCACACCGTATCGTCACCTTCGGGGCCTGCACTGATTTCGGCCACGACTTCCGCCACGTTCGCAAAAACGCTCACTTCTACGCCAGCACCGAAGTCCAGGCGATTATCGAAGACATCCACTGTATAATTCTGCAGCTCGAGCCCTGCTTTAAGCTTGACACGAAGCACGCCCATGACCTTGCCATTGCCGGCACTAACAGTTACAGGTAGAAACTCAAATTGACCACCAGAACTGTTCATAGCTGTTAGTCGCCATAAAAAAAGCTGGATAATTGAAGATACACTTACAAATCTGTTCCTGATATGTTTTGCGAAAACATGCCGATGTCCACGCACATACATGGCGGGCTTCATCACACATCTGGCTCGGATCACAAACAATCACTGTAGTCCCACCAACGAAATTCTCCAACTGGCTTGTCAGAACTTGCTTTATGTCCATGCGAGAACCAGTCGTGACGTGTACCTCGATATGACCCCATCTTGATATTCGATCGTCCCCTTCTTTATCTTCCGATGTGTTCTCCCCGACAATTATACTCTTGACTGCATCTATAAGGCCACGCTGCTTGATGCCCCAGTAGAGCTTTGTGGTACCCAATGGCTGCGAGGACATGGACAGTGAACTTTGTTGAGCAGAGAGAACCCCAGCAATGCCAACTCCGCCGGCTATTACAAGAGTGTTGGGGTAGTCGGATGTAGGCGTAAAGCGGGAGTGGTCGTCATGGCCGTAGGAGCTCTCGATGAGAACCGGGATACCGATCCCAGTGTCGGCTTTCTTGGCGAGTTTGGCGGTGAATCCACCAAGATGCTGAACAAACAGTGTGATACCTGGTCGTCTGGTTTGACAGTTTGAAATGATACGAAGAGTATTAGGCATTGCACCGCCGAGTTCCTTGGAAGTAGATGCTGTGGAGATTTCCTGGGTCTCAAGCTGATCTTGAGAACTCGAACTGGAGACCTCAGTATCACCATTAGGCTGGCCCATACTGCAGCTGATAACGGAGAAAGGGTGGTTCTCCCAAACACGCCAGGACAGTATAGGAAAATATATAAAGCAGTGTCTATAGGCGTCCACTTTGGGAATGTCGACTTGCAGATACTCATTATCAATAAGTATAACATATGTTTTCTTAATGCCGTGCCTTAAGACTCAAGAAATATAGAGAAGTCTTTCATACAGCTAAAAGACTATCGCTATAATAAGCTAGATCTTAAAGCCACTTATATCCTCATAAAGATACCAGATATAATAACGTAGTTGATAAGCG
>JAAVUC010000292.1:0-54867 GCA_014898925.1 Fusarium nelsonii
TAAGTAGGGTTAAAATATAGTAATTGTAAAATACTATTCTATAAAGATAAAATTAGCCTAATCAATTAACTCAATGAAAAATTGTAAATAAGGAGTATATGTTTAATTTACTAAGAAATAAGTTTATATATAGAATCTTAAGAAGCTTAATTGAGGACTTTAAATACTTTAATAACATTATAATAAACCCTTACTAGAGAAAGTTAATTAAGGCCTATCCTATATATAATATCACCAGTAACAGTATATTCCTATATAATGCATTTAATAATAACACAGTGCCACTTATAAGTTATTGCTTTATTAGCGGGACTTATTAAATATGCCGTTATCATTAACTCTGGAATTGCTCTAATGTTATAATATGATCTTAGTACTCAAGCTGATGCTACAATGGTTACTTCGAAAACTACTTGAAACGAGTATGTCCCAAACACGGGGCTTCTCTGCCTTTCGTTCCTTGGCCAAACCATCATTCATCACTCATAGTCATTTTCCGACACCTCCATATCGTCAAGGTACTGACTGCGACCACGTCTGTCAGCGAGGTTCTGCTGTCTTCTCGCCTGCAGTATTTGCTCTACCCCTGAAGCTGGCTCAAGCGGGGTGCCTAGGTTCTCCCTGAGAACGGCCGTACCTGTCGATAACCTCTTACTAGGTGGCAGATCGAGCCAGTTATGGATATAACGAACGCGGTGAGGGCCGGTCATCAACAGTTTAAAGGCAGGCCTCAGTTTGGTGTCGTTAACGATCCTCTGGAAGGTCTGCATAACAATTGCCAAATGTTCGTACCACGGTTGCTGCTCGTAGTGAGCGATGCCATCGATCACGCAATATATGGCAAGGTCAACGGCGTCCCGCATTTGTAGGCGCTGCAGGATCTTGTAGAAGGCATCGCATAGGAAGCGGATGTTTTGGCTCAGGATGCCATCGCGATATGTCTTGTCGTCGATGAAATCGAGATACAGCCAACCTCGACGGTGTGTCTCCTTGACTAACTCGCAAAGGAGACTCCGAATCATGCCACGAGGGCCATCGCTTGAAGCATCGTTCTCGGAAGAATGAAGACCAGCGAAGAAGAAAAGCTGGAACGTTTCTTGCTGGGAGCGGCTAAGGGTGGCCAAAAGCGAAGCACAGAGCACCGACTTGGCCGAGACACGCTCTGCATGGTCGAACAACCCGACGGCAGCGACGGCACTATCGATCAGGATAGCATCAGAGCGAGTGGGCTGCATCCAGGCACGGAATGAATCGGATCGAAGTAGCGAGATAGCCTCAGCCTCGGCACTTGGGTTGATGAGGCTCTGGAGGCGGAGGACTTTATCGATGTCATCGGTTGACTGACGAATGAGCGTGGATGCGCCGATGGCGTCCAGGAACTGTTCCGCCGTCATGAGGCTTGAGACTGGAGTGCGGGCACGCAAATCCTTGATCTGAGCGAGAAGTATGTCCTTTTCTCGATCTGGGCGCAACGTAAACATATCGTCACGAGGTATCATGATTGTGGGATCTTTGCTTACCGCTCTCAGCAACGACTCCCTTGAGTGTCTCCGCCATCAGATTTCTCGAATTCTCCGCTTCGACCAACCTTTTTTCGTAGATTTCCAACCTTTTTTTGTAATCGCCGGCAATCTCTGATGTTTGTGAGATGATCGTGGACAGGCCCCTCTTGACCCCAGAAGTCGTTGTAGTGAGATCAGACATATCCTTCTTGAGGTCGGTCGTGTTTCTTTGGATCTCAGACGCTGCAATCTTCAGGTTGGAGGTGTCCTGCTTGATATCTCTCGTTGTCCTTTGAATTTCTCCAATAGCCTCATCTACAAAGTCTTGTACTAACCTCTTAAGCTTATCAGCCTGATCTTTAAGTGAGGTCAGCACATCATCAATCGCAGATTGTCCGAGCTTGCTCTTAATCCAGAAGTATTGCACTTTCTTGGCTGTCTATTAGTTAGTACAAGACTGTTCAAATAGGGTTGGGCACTTCATGTTGCCGTACCGTGCTTCTCTGGCAGTAAGGCGCCCACCAGTTTCGACACGGACACGATAATCTCCAAATTGAGCTTTTTGTTGCACGATTTCAGTTCTTGGTTGTCTGGGAAAGCCCGTAGCTTTGCCTTGGCCGACGCCACGATAATTGGGATTTCTCCAAAAGCGTCAAGGATCCTTTCGCGGTTTTTGCTGGCGTTGCGAGCAAGCTGACAGTGTGAGCTTCTTTGATGGTCTCTTGAGTAACCGTTAATGCAAAGGAATATGATCTCACCATAAACATGATGGAGATACCGGCACCTATAATTCCCATTCCGTACTCGGGGGGTATGAGTTTCAGCCAAGGATCAACGTCCTCTGCGCGATCTCCAGCCTTTCTGAGCAATCGATGACCGACACCTCGCCAACTCTTTGCTTTACTCTCATAGTCTTCTTCTGCTCCAGTCATGCACGCGAAGACATCCTCCCAGGTGCATTTATCAACGTCTAGGTTAAGGCGTGGATCGATTTCGAGCTCTTGGTACTCAAGAAGCGCTGCCCGCAGACCTTCGGACTCACCAGGGACTTCGCTTTTGCCTCCTTCGGCGTCAGGCTGTTGCTTTTCCGGGGGCGAACCCAACTCCGTGTTCGGGGGCGGCCCCGGTGGCTTTCCGAAGGCCTTGTCGATATCCTTCCCCTTGTTGTCAAGCCATAGATGAACAACAGACATGGAATCAGCGTTATTCGTCCAAAGCGGCATGTCGACGAAACATAAGGAATATTTACGTCCCGTTAAGCGTCACGAGTCCAGACGTCGTGATTTTTGGACGTGCTCAAGTATCCGTAAGCACAATACACATGGATCCATTCAGTTAAAAAAAAGAAAAAGCCCATGGCAGATCTTCAGCCTGATATGGAAATGGGTACTGCCCGGCTATTCAAGTTATTAGGCGGAGGCTGAGGCCTGCCACGTCCCTGCAGAGTCATACCAAGCTGAACCTCGTATGAGCATCTAGACGGTGTCACTGGTCGGCTTTCTCTCAGCCCAAATGCAGGGAATTATTTGGGGTAAGGAATTACGCGGTTGAGCTAATTTATATCAGTTGTCACTCCTGTCAACAACGCCACGACTGAGAGTACTGGCTGAAGCCAATAACAAGACCGCCAAGATATTGGGGGCCAATATTCCGACATATCACGTTGTATCGCGTAGAGCCTGGTTTAAAAGCCGAGAACCGCTTTCCCTATGAGAACGGGGAGGCTCACTCATCATCTCGAATGAACTCCAGAATCTTCTTCTACGCCTTTAAATTTCCCTTTACTAGCGAGCAGAGATACATTGTTTGCGAGTTTCCTTCATCATACTTAGTTTGTGCGATCCATATCCTGAAGCTTCACCTAGCCATTCTATCCAGCTGAGGCAAACGTGATCACGATCAAGTGCAACTAGATCGAAGCAAAGATGACCCAAAATTCGGTTGTGCGTTAAAATTTCTGTTCACTGGATACGACAGGCAGAACACTAAGCTAACTACTCATTGCCAGGTCGTCCCAGCCTTGGGAATGGGCCAAGAATCGGCCACGAACCCAGAGAGCGACCCCAAAGCCTCTGATATCGTGACGGAAACAGTAGTCTCCCCAGCACCACCGGCAGAGGCTGGGGCTGTTCAGGGGCCTGCACACCGAACCGAACAGCTCGAGATGGACTTGAAGACCGACGACAGCTTCATAGCGGCACCGATTGTCTCATCTGACGAGGCTGCACTTACAGAGGGTACAAGCGGCAATGAGGCCGAATTTGATGCCGTATCTGCCAAGGAAGATGATGACGAAAAAGCCGAGCTGTCGTCAAATGAAGACAAAAAGCCAGAGGCGTCTTCGAATGGAGACGCAGAGGTTGAATTGAAGGAGGACGACGAAGAGGCCAAAGAGGACGAAACACCAAAACGAAAACAAAAAATTCCTCAGGTCAGAAAAGTCAACTTTGAGGGTTTTAAGAACCACTTCTCGAAAAATGAGGATGAATACGCCCTTGATGTACTCGTTGCCGGCAATGACCTGATGGATGAGATCCGTCGAGAGCAGCAAACACGAGTGAACTACCAAAACCGACAGGTGAGACGCCTAGGACAAAAGAAGAACAGGTCACACAAGGTGTCAAGCAAGGTAAGCCAGGGTCCCATCTCAAAGGCAGCCACGCAGCCAAAGGAAGGTGGTTGGATCCAGCGAGTGCGGATTCGGTCGCAATCTATTCTCCATCACCTTGGTAAGGTGACTGGTGAGTCATGGGAGACGGACAATCCTCGCACCTTCAATCGGCCATTCAGTGTCTTCATCTACTTTCAAGACAAGATGAAGGAGGTCTTGGTGGAACTAGAATCGCGGTGGGGGAAGGAGGAGCAGCGCATCGAGGCGATAGGTAGGGAGGAAAAGTCGGACACCAAGGCCGATGAAAGCAATGGCAAAGCCGCCGATGACAAGGAAGCTAATGATCCCGATGATCAAGAATCTACAGACGGGGTGGCAGGGAGTGTCGAGGCCTTGAGGGACTTTCGATGCTATATCAGGTTCGTGGAGGAGGAGATTATGCCCCTCGCCAAGCAGTTTGAAGGTACAGAACGGACCAAGGTCCGTTTCGATGATCTTTGGTTCCTCTTCAAGGTTGGAGATCTGGTTTGTGCGCCGGATGCATTGGCCTCAGCCGTACCTGGTTCGAGTGAGTGACTGCCCACGCCTCATACTTTTCATCACAGCCTGACCGGCCTTCATAGAGAGTTCCACCATGTACCAATCCTTCTGGAGAGTCTATACTCTCCACACTCCTACAGACGCCTTTCAGTACCCTACTGAGGAACCCAAGTCGAAGCCCCGGCCGCCGCCGCAGGACGACTCAGATGATGAAGACGGAGATGGGGGTTCCAAAGGCCAGTTCAAAGTATGGGCATACTATATCGACCACGATGGAACCTCTTACGGTGCCGTGAAACACCACTTCTCCATCCTTCGATACTCGGGTGAACGCGAGATAGCCAAACTGCCTTGCTATCCACTCCGATATCTTGAGGATCGGGAGACTCACTTTGAGGAACTCAGGGCACTAGGCAAGAAATTTGAGCTGTGCATGAAAAATACCCACCTGTCCTACAACGGCTGGACTCGCATTTCTACTCCGGTCGGCGAACCTATGACAGATAATACCGGAAGGTTCCAGCGACAGCTACACTCAGAATACATCGACAGCAATGTGGTGGTTGATTTTGCCGAGGCATTCCACCAAGTTGGCGACTGGAAGCCCACGTTCCATCGACCCACAGTCTACGAGGATAATTGGCAAAGCGAAGACGACAATTTCCCCATCATGACATGGTCCGATGAACAGAGATCGGAACTGGTAGATCAAACAGTTGGAGATACCGTCCAGGTCCTAGATGGAGTCGACATGTGGCAGCGCAAGGACGGCCTGGAGAAGGACAGCTTTCTCAAAGCCCACAGCAAGCTGTCCCTGAAGAGCGGAGACCATGAACCCATGCCACTAGGAGACGAGGACTATGCGCTCCTCTCGCGACGGATGTTTGCATACGTGCTCAAGGACCGCAAGTTCGTCTGCATCGACGTCCAGTACCTGAACGAGATCCCGCCCCAGGACGACGTTTTCAAGAATCTCAAAATCGAGAACGAGTATAAGCAGATGGTCAAAGGCCTGGTGCGATCCCATCTTATCAAGAAGGAGCTCGAAGAGAAGCACCCTGGTGCTTTCAAAGCCCACCAGAGTCAGGATATCATCCACGGCAAGGGGCGTGGCCTCGTGATCCTGCTTCATGGTGTGCCTGGCGTTGGCAAGACCGCAACAGCCGAGGCTGTCGCTCTCGAGTATCGGAAGCCACTTTTCGTCATCACTTGCGGCGACCTGGGACTAACTCCGAAGGAGGTGGAAGAGTCGTTGACTGAGATTTTCAGGCTGGCGCACCAGTGGCATTGCGTTCTTTTACTTGATGAAGCGGACATTTTCTTGGCCCAGCGATCGAGGTTTGACCTCACAAGAAATGCGTTAGTATCAGTATTCCTCCGCATCTTGGAGTACTATAACGGCATCCTCTTCCTTACGACTAACCGTGTAGGAACGCTTGACGAGGCCTTCAAGTCTCGTATCCATATGAGCCTCTACTACCCGCCCTTAAACAGGACTCAAGTCAAACTAATTTTCCAAATGAATCTGGATAAGCTGGTTGACATCGAAAAGGAGCGCGAGGAGCTTACGGGCGAGCCGCGGCTCGATATACGCGCGTCACTCATTACCGAATTTGCGAGCAGACACTGCGACAAGACCGAAAGGCAGAGAGGCCGCTGGAATGGCCGTCAGATCCGCAACGCTTTCCAGATCGCATCTTCACTGGCCCGATACCACGCGCTCGAAGAGTATGAGAATGAACTATCCAAGGGCCGAGACACCGGACTGAGACGTCCGGTGATGGACGATACTCATTTCAATAAGGTCGAGCGTGCGACTGAGGCGTTCAAGGACTACCTCGAGAATACAAAGGGATACAATGATGCTGATCTCGCACACATCCTCGGTGAACGGGACGACTTCTTCCGTCAGGGCAAACTCTTTGGCGCCATGGCCGGAGCGGGTGCTGCGGCTGGAGCTGCTGCGGCCGAGTATCTCGGGCCTGGCGGTCAAGGTCCCGGGAATCCTTTTCCAGTCGATCAGTATGGTCAGGGTATGCCCCCGGAGCACGGCACAGGGATGAACGCTCCTAATATGGAGTTTCCCTCCATGACGCCAGGTCCGATGGTATACGGCCACAATGAGAAACCTCATCCACCAGCAGCATCGCATAGTGGGGGGCCAACCGTCTTCCATACACCACCGCATTCGCGTGCCGGGCTAAACGCTGTACCTTTCCACACACCACCAAATGGTGGGAGTCAAGGCCGCTCAGGCGTAGATCCGTTTGTGGGCGATGGGCATCAGCAGGGTTATGGGCAAAATGTGAACTCGGGTCACAGCTACGGCGGTGGGGGCAATCAGTCTGCATATAACTATACAGCCTATCAGTCGCCTTTACAATCACAGATACGTGCGGCTCCGGATGAGAGCAGATATGAGTAAATGCTTTATTGAGGGGCTAGGGAATTATATTAGTAGTCACGATCAGTAGTACATCTCAAGTTAGCGCTAATACATTCATTCTATAAACCTTTAAAATATTTAAGTCTTTTAATTTTCTTAAAATATTTAATAATAACTGTATTATTCTCTATAAGTTAATACTTTAAACTTTATATTTCTTACTAATAATTAATTAATTAATCTTTCTTCCCCTTTGATTTATATATCTCTAGCTTACTTCTTGGAGGGTATAGGGTAAGTGAGCCCCAGTGGAGCCCATCCGGCTCTGCCAGATTACCTGTACGACGAAAGCAAAACACACAACTTCCCATTGATCCGCAAGTAGGTATGTGTGTGTTGACGATTTCGTTAATCCCCACAATGGCTCGCCGTCCCCAGAGCACGCTTTGTGTCTCGCGGAGGAACCATGAACCGACGGTAGGAATGTGTACAGGCCTGTTCATTTTAGGTAGTATTGGAATGCAGTGAAAATGGAATGTCGTTCTGCAAACGAGATTTAGCTGATTAACCGACTCAATCGAAGGTTGCAGGTTATATTGGTGATAGACTATGGCCATTTAGAAGGTAAACGAATGGATGTTCACAGGATGCTGATTAACTCAGCTTAAACCAGCAATAATAATGTTATAAGTGCATGGTTGACATGGTCGAATAGGTAATGAGGGTACCATGTGACATGACAACAAACATACTCATTCCTATCTGATACCCCGATCCAAGCAAGACTAACAAAGATCATGAACAAAGAACACGTTTTTGACCCATCAAAGGATAAGTGTACGCACAGAATCCCAAAAAGCCTGATCAAGGACTTTGAACGCTTCGACAACGTTATGATGGATCTTCATGCGGGAGGAGGCTGGGGATACAAAAGTATCTATCAAGACGGTGATATTATTATCAAGTCAAACATTGAAGATTTAGAGGCTATAATGAGGGAGCTGAGGAAGAAAGGGGCGTTAAAGAAGTGATGGCTGCTTGTTGCTCGATACGGCTATCGTTACTTTGACAATTACTCATTTCATTAAGCGTTAAGGGTGTGAATTGCTTGCCTTGCTAGTTTCTACACTTGTTACGGAGACTCAAGGCAGTAATGAATAATATGCTATTTCAATCTCGTTCTGAAAACTACTAATATTGTACTTGCCATCATCACTAAGTAAAAGCGTTGTGAGTGCCTCTTCTGCAAGTGTGTCAAGATGAGCTGATTGCGAGGTTTGAGCAGGGAACAAGGATTGCACTAGCGACGATGTCTTCAACAACAGCTGATTGGCTTCCGTAGCTCAGTTGGTTAGAGCGTCGTACTAATACTTCATTCCGAGTATCCGGTAATGCGAAGGTCTCAGGTTCAAGCCCTGGCGGGAGCAAGTCTCTCAGTGCCCATCAGCTGTTTTTTTTGCATTTCTCTGCTATTTTGTACTCCATCTCGAAGGTCAACTTTTGTTCTGTCGAGATTGTGGACTCAAAGTATGTTTTCGCCTTCAACTTGCGCTCCTATCCAGTATTTTGTTTGGCTTGAATCAACCGCAGACCAGATGAGCGTCACTTGCTGCCATCGGACTGACTGGATTGGACAAACTCTGCCTTCACTTTATGGGGGCCATTGAACTGTCATAGAGAATTGACTTTACATGGCTTCCCTTGCTCCATCTACTAAGGTTTGCCAGTTGTCAATCAGTCAATACATCCTTGCACAGAACAAAGTCAAAACTGCCGAACCTAATCCTAAAACTTTCCATTGCAGCCCTTAAACTGCTTCTTCTCGGCGCATCTATCAACTACAAAGCGTCAGTAAATAAGATAACACAGGCAAACTTTGACGGACATACGACACTTAGATGGACAGCTATTGCAATCACAGATCATATCGCATAGATCGAGACAGTTGCTTACGCACCAGCCCCAACTCGCCAGATCTTTACACTTTCGAGACACGAGTTTATTTGGATGTCGGGCGTCCTTTGCTGGAGTCTCTGAAGACTTGGAGTCTAAGACTGCGCGGAAGTTTGCGATCGAGGCGCTGATATCCGGCGATGGAGCTTTGGCGTCGTTTGTGACAGCCAGAGTGAAAGGGAGGGTAAAGAGAGAGATGAGGATAGTGGACTTCATTGTGGAAAGTGTGATAAAGAACCAGATTGGTTGTATATATGCTTAAGCCTGAAGAAGGATTGTAGTGATGCTGAAAACTATGAGCCTTTTATACTTGCCGTGTATTGCTGTCTCACACCAGAGAGAGGCTCAAACAGGATGTACATACGGCGCGTAGGCAGTTGGGGTTGCAGTATCAATCGATTAGTTGTACAAAGTCCCACGTTGTTTTATATCTTCTCTCCGATTGCTCTTACTAGACGTGCAATGTTCTCTAGTCACTTGTCTGACCGGCTGTTCGCCATGGTACATCTCGGAGAACTGAACAAGAATACCCGGCCAAGCTCATGATAGGGCTACGAGATGTATTGATACGACATATATGAAGTCCCCATTGAAACCTGTATAGCTTCTCCTAAAAAGACACTGGTGAGTTACGCTGGTGAATAGCGTGAAACGATCCAACTGACGAATGAAGCAAGACTTGAAGAAGGCAGTTAGCGTACAACGCGATGCAGCTTCTGGTGTAAGTGGAACAGAGCCAACACAACGCTACTCTTGACAGAGCCGGATGTAACTGACAATGCATAGCCTCATCAGCAACAACCCGATTTCGTACGACATTGGCCATACTACCGAAGGTCAACAGGCAATTTAGGTCTTGTGTAGCCAGCGATCATGCCGAGTTCCACCGAGATGCAGATCAGTCAAGTATCTTGAGACTCAGATGCAGCGACAGGTATGCCAACTCGTAACTTTTGCGAGTCAAAATCAGATAGCATAGGGGTTAATCAGAAGATTCGGGATTGAACCAAAGAAAGCCATGTAGTAGGCTGCGATGTATTGAATTAACTCTTCTACAGAGTTGTTCAGAAAAATGATGCTAAGAAACATTTAAGCTTTGTAAAGTATAAATGCAAAGTATACCCAATCCCTAGACCCAACACCTTGAACTCCGTTACCCAACCTCATTAACGATTTCTTTCTATTCTAACATATCATTATCGCTTGAAAATATGTTCAGAGTCTTTACATAACGTCGAAAAAGGGATAGACGTCTCGTTCTTGAAGTCCGTCAGGACACCGCCAAGCGCGTCCTCTGGAGCTCCCTCGGAGGGAAACACCGTCTTGTACACCCACTTGCGCCCGTCGATGAGCTTCTCGGTGATGGGCTCGTCTTTCCTGGTGGCCTGGAAATTTGCTTGCAGCAGAGGCATGATGTACGGGTGGAACCAGTACTTCTTAAAGTCGGAAATGAGCGCGCGTTTGCTGCACGTAGCGTGGTAGAAGCCGAAGATGCTTTGAGTCGCGACGTTGGTGTCGAGCTGGAGGCTGCCGATCCACTCGCGCGCGGACAGTGTGGTCATGTCGTCGGGGAGCGACTTGAAGATTCGGATGAAAGAGCGGTACACGTTGGCAGGAAGCTGGATCTTGTAGGGCTTGAAGTTGTGGCCTTGGTCGAAGAGGTCCTGGGACATGGTCGCCGTGTTGTCCGAGTTGTTGTAGTTGAGCTTCTTCATCCACTTGTGAGCAAAGCATCCGGTCTGCACAAAGTCCGACTCGTAATCGATGGTAGCATGGTACTCGGCAGTGCTGTTGTCATTGCTGTCGTCAACGCCCAAAGCCGCGTTCTCAATTTGCGCCGTGCGGGATACTTCTTGGCGCGCATAGAGGCGGGCGAGGTAAATCTGGTCCGAAGTCTTGTACTTGAAGTTGGGATCGAAAGTCTCCTCCAAGCTGGCAATGCCGGCGTTGATGAACTCGCGCAGGTCGCCGACCGGCCCGATGACACTTCCCGAGTTGAAGAACTTGGCATCGCGATAGGTGGAATCACCGTTGCCGGTCTTCGGGCCGTAGACTTGGCGAGAGAGATGAGAACTGGGGATCTTGTTGCACTGGGCTTCGTTGAGCGCAGGCCAGCACATCTTGTCAGCGCCCCAAAAGAGGGTCTGCTTGAGACCGCGCTCGTGCAGCTCCTCAACCGAGATGCCGAAACGGTCCGCCAAGCGCTGGTCCGCGTCAGCAGCAACCTTGAAGTAGCGCTCGATCATGATCTCGACAGGAAGCTGGGCCATGACATCGTAGCCGTCACCAAAGAAAACAAGGTCGTCATCGTCGCCGCCGTGGGGGAGTTCATCGAGGTACTTCTTGATCGAGTAGAGTTTTGCTGTGTGAGCGGCTGAAGCGTTGTACTTGCCCTCTCCCTTCCATCCAACCATGTAGGGAGCGGGATAACGGTTTACGAGGGCGGAAGAGACAATGGCGCAAAACATGTCATTTGGGTTGGAGGCCGGGAGCAAAAAGTGAAGCTGTGACGTCTTGACAGGGACCTGCTTCTGCTTCGGTTTCGACTTGTGCTTATGCTTGTTGGGCGCATGGACCGATGATGATGATGATGCTGCCCCGGTCGAATCTGTTTCGGAGGGTAACAACCCATGTGTGGGTGTCCACTTTGTATGGTCAGTTTGCAAGGCTCATAACAGAACCAACAGCATGAATGAAGAGGAAACTTACTGCATCCGAGTATAGATAATAAGTCTCGATAATAATAAAAAAGAAGAGGACGCACAAGGCAACAACGGCCGGTCGGCGATAAGGCGAAGCCTTTTCTGACATAAGAGGGATACCCATTTTCTTTTCTTTTTTTTTTCCCAGTACAAATAAAACAACAGATGAGAAAGATTAGTCCAGAGTCTCAACCATGTTGTAAGAGGGCCTCAAAGAGCGTAATATATAATAGGAGGAAAGGGGTTGTATTTATTCCTCTCAAGGGATGGGAATCGATAGTAATCGATAGTGCTAAGTAGTCAGGGGGACAAGGCATTCTTAACCCCACCTAGCGGCAAGCCATGCAATTTTAGATCTTACTAAGATTGGCGTTTTATTCTCTGTTTCTGCCACGTTTTTTGGACCCCAAATCAATAAAACCTGATAACCTTTTTTTTTTTCAGGGGTATGTTATCTTGGTGTGATGGCTAGTCCCCATGTTGTTGGTGGCTTTTTTTTTTTACTTCCTGTTCCTGGCGCCAAACGTTATTCTTTTGGTTTAAAAAAAAAGTTTTTGACAGCGCCGTTGATAAAAAAAAAGTGGGATGAAGAGTAATTGGCAATTGGTTCTTCTTTAGTGAAGGTGAAACTTTCAGCCTTGTTTTGCTGACGTATGTATAGTACCATGTAACTAATTTACTCCCTTGTCTGGCTGGGTTATACCGACGATCACTCTAATCCTCAAACGAGATTGACTGTTCCTTTGCGTTTCAGCACTGACAGTCAGTACATTTCCCCTCCTCCTCCACCTCCACCTCCACCTTCCAACGGATGTCAAGTCGTCCGGTATGCCTTAGCTGGACGCTTGGGATAGATTTCGTATCCACAAGCATAAACGGCTTTATTTTTTATTTATTCTCATCTGAGCGAGGGAATATTCCTTCGTTTCGAACAGGTTTTTAGTAGATTAATTAAACTTTCAATCAGCAAGGTTCTGGATAGAGTTGTTCATCCAGGGGTCATGCCGGACGATAGATAAACCGCTGGCCATTATTGCCGGAGGATGGTCGGGTGACTCGGTACCCTTTTTGCGATGGTGGTTGAAACTCTAAAATAAATGGTCTGGATGGGGTCTCATCACAACCTGGTCGTGAAGAATATGGGGGTGGAGGTGTAGGATCATTGTGGGATGTAGTTTGTGGTTGATAAGATTGCATATTCTTCTCAGATGTCGCAGAGTAGTATTGGTGTGGTGAGTTTGACAAGGAAGAACTTGAGATGAAGCTCTTGATGTGGTTTGCGATAAATGACATGATTGAAGGGTTGGGTGCAATTGACGGGTTAAAGCTGTGCTTGTAGTGAGATGCTAATATAACTGTAGCTTGATAGACAGACATAATCTTTTCTCGACAACCACCAACTTATATGCTCAAACGAATGTTCATATTAATTGTTGTTGCGTCGGTCGTCTCGATGAATTGATCGTCACCATCAGCACCGCAGTCAGCGGCTTAGCTCGTCCAAGCCTGCCGCTACAGCCTGTAACTGATAACAAAGTCCGAGCTAGGCTTATACCGACGTGCGAATGCGATGGCAGGCTTACTCGACATGCGTAAGACGCGCTATAATGACCTATTTCCAGGATAGCAGCAATTATGATCAAATGTAAGTCGCATTCCAATCCAGCCGAGTATCCGAAGTGGTGACGACGATCAGCTTTCCCTTTTGGTTCAGATATTTCATTATTCTACCACCGAGAAGACAATGAGAATAGGGGATTTTTAGCATACTTAGTAATTATTCCTGAACATCTGCAACGCAAGCCACTTTTGGGAGAGAGACGTTCTAGAATTAGATCTATCGATGGTGGCTGAACGTGACGACTCGCCGGTAGCCTATAGCGAAGCGTCGGGATGCTTTTCTTCAACCGGTCCGCAACTAACGTCAATATTTAATATCATTAGCGCCATAATATGCAGAGAACCAAACCACACTCTTTGCATGCAATTTTAACGAAACCGATAGTTTCTACTTCAGCTCTTTAGTGACCATGGTTTCGTTTCGAAATATCCAAGCTTCCAACGCTCTCATCAACGATGCCACAGCCCCGCGCATCGCCGTCTTTGTCGGCGCCACATCAGGCATTGGCAAATTCACTCTCCAAGCCTTGATCGCTAAAGGCACTAGTCTCAGAGCCTATCTTATCGGCAGAAAGAGTTCCCAGCAACGGACAGAGACTTTTATCCAGGAGATGCGCGCTGTAAATCCCAAAGCTGAGGTTATCTGGGTCGAGGGCGAAGTTTCGCTTCTTTCAGAAACAAAGAGGGTGTGCGAGGTCATCAAAAGCAGAGAGAAGAGTGTCGATCTGGTCTTCATCACTACCGGCTATGCTCCTTTTACTGATCGAAAGGATACTTCGGAGGGCTACGATATTTCCCAGACTCTAAGATACTACACGCGGATGTTGTTTGTTCTGCATCTTCTTCCTCTTCTCAACAAAGCTGAAAGTCCCAGAGTCGTCAGCGTCTTAGCTGGTGGTATGGAACGCTCAGCTATCGATCTTGACGATATCGACCTAAACAAACCAGGGAATTTCAATGTTGTAAAGGCCCATACGCAGGCTTCAACCATGAACACTCTCTTCCTGGAACATCTAGCCAACGAAAACTCCAACGTGACGTTCATCCACGCTTCTCCTGGCTGGGTCAACACGGGTAACGTCAGAAGAGGTTTGGACTCTGGTACGGTTCTGTCTTGGATCATCTGGCTTCTTCTCGAGCCATTGATTGCCATTTTTTCGTTCAGTGATGAAGAGTCTGGCCAAAGACACTTGTTTGAAAGTACGAGTGCTGCTTTTGGAGGACGGGGTACACCGTGGAAGGAGGGTGTGAGATTGAATTCTCATGGGGAGCAGAAGAACGGTTTGTTTCTTGTGACGAGTAAATGTGATTGCACGCTGAATTCGAAGACGGTGGGTTTCTTACGCGAAACGGCACAGAGACAAGTCGTGGATCATACTAAGGAAGTTTTGGAACCATTTCTATAACAGTGATGTACATCCGGGGAATACTGTTGATTTGACTAATTGAATCAAGAGAGCTTATACCATTCTAGTTGTATATATGGCCTTTCAGTATTTATCTAGGCAGAGATAGGAAATATGACCACATCCTAATGCTTTTATTCATCAACTCTGTATTCCAAGATCTAATTAGATCTGGATATCCTGCTTGTTTGGCCTAACCAATGAGAAACCTTTCCAGCAACTACAATCACCCCTCTCTGTATTCTCCCCACCAATACTGCTCACCTTCACTCATAACCAATACACTATGTACCTCATTAACGTCTCAACATATCAACTCGAAGAATTCCACAGCAATATCCCCAAATATGCTATATTATCACACACATGGGGACCCAAAAGCGAAGAAGTACTCTTTCATGAGATGCAAAGCTCTTCACCAGATATCAAACGCAAAAAGGGCTTTAGGAAAATCGAATTGTGCGCCGCACAAGCGAAAAGAGACACGCTGCAGTATTGCTGGGTAGATACATGCTGCATCGACAAGTCAAGCAGTGCAGAGCTATCGGAAGCTATTAATTCTATGTTTTCTTGGTATCGAAATTCGACGGTCTGCTATATATACCTCGAAGACGTTGTGCATTTGGAGGGCTCGAATGGGAGAGATGATTCTTTCAAGAATGCGAGGTGGTTCACGCGCGGGTGGACTCTACAAGAGCTTGTTGCACCGCGCGTTCGTCAGTTTTACGACGTGAACTGGACGAGAATCGGTTCTATATCAGAAAGCCAGTACAACCAACAGGTAGTCAATGGCTTTCTTCGCGAGCCATCGGCGGTCGAGAAGCATTTGAATCCTTATCTTCCCGAACGGAGTAACATTCCAAGTCAAGTCTCGCAAATTACCGGTATACCAGATCAGGTTTTCTATGCTGGGGACTTGGGTTCGTTCTCAGTGGCCACGAGAATGTCGTGGGCATCGAGACGAGATACCACACGCCCTGAAGATCAGGCGTACTGTTTACTGGGAATTTTCGATGTTCAGATGCCGCTCCTCTACGGAGAAGGCAACAAAGCCTTCATGCGTCTTCAAGAAGAGATTATCAAAAGGCAGCCAGATCATACGCTCTTCGCATGGCGTTCGGAAGCAAACTCACCGGCACCTACGTTTAGTGGACTTCTTGCACCATCGCCTAGGAACTTTTCTAGTTATTACTGCCAGGGCTTATCGTCTAAACATGTCGACATGCCATACGAGATGACGAACAAAGGCTTGCACTTGCAAGTGCGCCTTATCAAGAGTCGACGAAGTCCTGATGAGGTTTACGCCATTTTGGATGTAAGCCATAGATCGAATCCGAGAAAGGACATATGGTATGGCATCAAGCTCGGAAGACTGGATCAAAAAGGCCAGTTTGCTCGTATCAACTCTGATGAGCAAATGATCACTGAGGCCGAAACGGCGGATACACTTTACGTCAAACCGAGTCACATCTATGTACAAAATTTCATAAACCACGAATCACCTCTGCACGGCCGACACACGCCAAGTCGAGTTATTCTAGGCTGCGAGATGGAAACCATGGTTCTCACCATCCTTGAAGCATCGGGTTCAAAGAGCTGGGATGAAACGTCCTTCAGCTTTTGTCCTTCCCAAGACGATCTTTTCTACGTAAAATTGGCATTTGAGAACACGCCCAAACTACAAAACATGTCTTTTCTGACGATTGGATGGATCGTTAGCAAAGATGACATCGAGGGTATAACATCTCGCTTAGCTATTCTATCCGGGCCGAGAGATCTGGAAAGACGAGAAACCTTGTGGCAAAATGGCATTCGTTCTGGGGTTGTGAAGATCTTTTCTGTAAAGAGTTTCAATGTTATTGATGGCGAGATGGTGGCTAGAATAGTACTTCGTGACCAGATTATCTCTTGAAATTGAGACTTGGTTTTCACGTTGAGGGGCATGTACTTGAAAGCTTTGGTTGGATCAATAAAGCTGTTAAGTGTACACAGGATTGAATTCGCTGCGTCAATCGACTCATATATAAACCTCGCATCTGGTGCAGCAGCGAGCTCTGAGAATAGAGGTCCAGCTGGTCGTTTCTTTGGACGGCGAATGATGCGATTTAGGTTGGCTTGGAATGCGAAAGCATTGATATAAAGACGAAGAAAATCATAAGACAACATCAACGACGCTTTGACACGAGGGACAAAACTAAGTCCACCCCATGAAAGTTTCCATCTGCGGAGAACAGAAGAGAAGTCGTCCTGGCCTGTCAGTAAAGGAGCCTTGTTATATGAAATGGAGACTTACAATGTAGCGGACGTACTCGCCTCCAGAGTATAGCTGTTCTCTATGACTGGTTGACGAGTATAGAATATCGTGAGCATTGCTGAACAATTGCGTAATTTCGAGATGCGCTTGAAAGAGCAAAGCCAAGTTGTCGCTACCTAGAGTTTGGCTCTGAAGATACGGGAAGTCGGCAGCTCGTAGATTTACAGACGGACCTGGACCACGAGACCAGAATCCTTTCCCGAGCCGAATCGATACTTGACGATCACTCATGTAGCAAGCTGCCATCATATTAGTTACTGCAGTACTAGGTCATGACTTATCTTACCTGCCCAAGCTATCCTCTTCCTACTCAGGTCCTGCGTCACACCTTCATTGCGTTGAGTCAATCCGGTCTGTTCCAAACTTTGGAGATATGCAAGACGGATAGCAACACCAACAAGCATCCACGAGCCTTGATCCTCTTTTCCACAACCAATCATAAGGTTTTCTTCGAGTGGTTGAGGTGCCCATTCAGCAAGTATCAACAGTGCTTCTACGGCGCCGACGCTTGTTGAGCCGGTATATATCAACTTTGAGATCTGGCTCTCCATGTATCTGGCACATGCGTTGTGCGCTTTGGACCAAGACGGGTCATCTTTTGTAGCCACTGTTAGGATAGCTGTAACAAGGTATGGCTCTTTCTCTATTGAGTCAAGGAGACGCGTGTAGTCGAAGATGGCATTGTATGCAATGGGAAAGAAGATATGAAAGTTGTCATGATAGCTAGAATTGCCTTTTGTCAGTCATGGGTGCCCTTAGTATGAATGGCAATTCTGCAAACTCACTGCTCAATTAGAAATGAGACTTCTGGAAGACTCAGCGCCCCAGATGCTATGGGCGGGTAGTTACAAGCAGCTTGAGACGGTGCATTTGTAACATTTGTTGGGCCTTCGACTTGTCTAACCGTTTCTTGCGATTGGTTATGATCATGTCCCTCGGGTTCCATATCAGCAACGTGGGCCAACAGGTCAAGTGCATCGGATGGGTTCAGGAGATCGGATGATGTAAAGTGGCCCTGGAGCTGCACCGGGCCACGTCCTTCCTCTTCTTCGTCTTCCGAATTTGATCCAAGATTCGAAGACAACCATTCACTGGGTTCTTCGATATCTTGAGACCTCTGCGTATCGGTACTTGATTGCGCGTTCATCTGGCTACTTGTAGTAGTGTTTGTTGATGCTCGATTTGATTCATTTGATGATTGGTGGTGGCTAAGTCGCTGGCCTTTGATGCGACGGCCGCCTCGACGCGACGTTGCGAGAACACATTCTTGTTGTTTCTCTATGCAACGACGACATGGAGGGTCTCCAGGTATGCCGCTGGAATCACTATTGAAAGCTTAGTTCATGATACAATGAGGTCACTGGAAGCGACTTACAGATCACATCTGGTCTTTCGGGATCTGCAACTCACACAAGCTCTTGAAACTCTCTTGTCGGTGTCTGCTGATGCTGGAGCTGGAGCCATTGTTAGTGCGACAAGTCAAACACCGAGCGAAGGAAAGAGGACCACGCGGCATTTGAACCAAAATAATGGGCACTTACCTCAAGGAACCGACCGTGGCTTCCATTTTAACGCCAAGACTAGCGTAGTATAGGCAGGAGATAAACTTTGAGCTATGCAGCTCCCGAAATCATAAGTTGGAAGGTACGGGGGTCACGACGGAATATTCCGCCCGCTTCGGCAAATCGGCATTTGCTTCAAGCATTTTACGGCAGGCTTTAAGTTACCATAATAATTATTTTAACCCTTCTAAGGTCTGTATGGCATATCCTAGGAAAGTCAATATCGAGTTGTACCAATTAGGTGACGAGCATTTAACAACAAACACATACATTCACATGGTTAAGTTGCACCTAATGCTTTTGTTTCCTCTAGATTTGTATCTCCAGTCCCTATGATGTTATTTGATGTAACAGTAACACTTCAAGTTATTTCAGCGATATGCATGTCTATTTTAAACCACCACTGAGTAGTATATCCTGTCCAGTCAGGTATCCGTTCTTCGCCAACCTATCGGATACATCAGTAAATCTAGCTCATTCATCCTTGACAAGACAAACTTACATTGTTATCACATTACAGACTTCGTCAGGAGATCCTAGTCGGTGAACTGGTAGAGAAGCAGCAATAGCGAGTCCTGGGTCCGCCTCCTTGAGCTGCTCTAAATCGCATCCTTTGTTCCATGTTCTGATACCAAGGTTAGCTACTGTGGCACGTCAACACAAGAATCCCACACGTACTCGGATTTTGGCGGAGGAATCATTCCTGTAGAGCCGATCATGGCAGGAGATACCTAGATTAATATTTAGTGCTGAGATATCAGGCTCATATCTGGGACAACTCACCGTGTTTACCGTGATGCCTTCAGGTGCTAGCAAAGTGGCCAGATTCTGGCCCATTGAACTTTGAAATTCTGTTAGCTCAACCAACATGCGAAGCTTTTGTTATTTACTCACCTGAGAGCTCCTTTGGAAGCAGCATAGTGACAACCATTGAGCCCGCTCCCACGAGCAGCAATGCTTCCAACCAAAATCACCCGTCCCCATCCTTGTTTCCTCATTCCTTCGATGCAAGCCTTAGTAACCACAAACTGGCTCCGACTGTTAATCTCCATCATCTCATCCCAATCGTCCTCTCTGATGTCGGCTACATCCCGAATACGTCGACCCAAGCCTGCGTTTGCTACCAGGATTGATACTGTATGATGCTTGGAGGATACAGCATCCTGACCCAGCAGAATTGGGACAAGGGATCGTGTTGATTCTCTTTGGGACAGATCTGCCTGTACTGTGACAAAGAGCTGCGATGGGTATGCTTTGCCAAGCTCTTGTGCCAGTTTGTCTGCCTTGTCTTTGTTAGAAGAATAGTGAACGGCAACGTCGCAACCCTCGGAGGCAAGGGCTTTTGCTACGGCGGAACCTATTCCGCCACTATTGAAGTTAGCTCAAGGTCGTATTTCGTTAATGAACAAGTTCTGGCGCACCTTGCACCTGTCACCAAAGCCAATCGGCCTTTGACGTTATTGTCTATCGACTGCAATCGAAGCATCTTGTTTGTCCGAAACATACAATTTGATTTGGTTAACAGTCCTTCGATCACCGACCTTGACGTCTTATAAAGGAGACGCTAACCTTGTAAACTTAGCTTTGTCGGCTATCTGACCACATACACCACAAGACCCTCCATTCACCGCCCCTGACGCCTTCAAATGCCGCCCAAACACCGACGGCAATTGATTTGAGTCTAGAACGTCCATACTAGTCTGATCGATCCTGGAGAACATGCAATCTTCCCCGCAGCATTGAACCGAAAAACATGGGGTCCCCAGAAAACACTAATTAAGGTCAGAATGTCTTTATTAACCCATCATGCCTCCTGATTTATGCTCTATCCTTGGAAGCCAGCGTCTCCAAGATCGAGGACTAAGAGTACCATCTACATTTTCTGTTTCTTTGGGTATTGAATCGAAACTAGACAATCAGCATGGAATTGCAAGGCCGAAGCCTGGTTTTGACCGTCAGTGTCTTGACATCGTTGGGCTTTATGCTCATCGGCTATGACAATGGCCTCATGGGAGGTCTAGTCAATACTTCAGCTTTCAAGGATACTTTCGATGATCCTGACTCTGACATGATTGGTGTGATCGTTGCAATTTTTGAAAGTGAGTTACTTCCCCAACACCACGAATGAATATCTGCTGACATTTCAAACTTGATAGTCGGGTGCTTCTTTGGTGCCATCTTCGCAGCCATCTGGGGAGAGAAACTCGGCCGTCGACGTTCAATCTTTATCGGTTGCGTTGTCTTGATCATCGGTGCTATCCTTCAAGCATCCTCGTATTCCCGAGCTATGATGATTGTCGGCCGAATAGTTTCGGGTGTTGGACTCGGTATTGTCAACTCAACTGTTCCTGTCATGCAGGCAGAGTTCAGTCCTAAGTCCAGTCGAGGAATCTACGTCTGTGCTCAGCTCTCAACTCTCAACTTTGGTATCTTTCTCGTCTACTGGATCGACTATGCTCTATCTTCTCACCAAGGAAGCTATGCCTGGCGCGTCCCTGTTATCCTTCAATGCGTTCCTATCGTTGTTATGATTTGTCTACTTTTCATTGTCCCCGAGACACCCCGTTGGTTGGCAGCACATGATAGGCCTGAGGAGTGTCTCAAAGTTCTTGCCCAGATTCAGGGTACTTCCGTGAATGACCCTGACGTACAGGTTCTTCATAGCGTCATTACCCAAACTGTCGCCTATGAAACCTCAATCGGCTCTGGGTCTTGGAGAGACCTCCTCAAGGAAGACAGTATCAAGTCCCGTAAACGACTCCTTTTGGCTTGTGGAATCCAAGGTGCCCAACAGCTCGGCGGAATCAACGCTATTATCTGTAAGTTTCCCTTCAATCACCTTCTATAATTGAATACTGACACTCTTAGACTACTCAAGCACTTTGTTCGAAAAAAGCATCGGTTTCTCTGGGCATATGTCAGCGCTCATGTCGGGTTTCCTACAGACATGGTTCTTTGTCGCCTCTTTCATTCCATGGGTTCTGATCGATCGCATTGGTCGTAGACCTCTAGTAAGAATAATGACCTATTCCGGAAAGACCCTCAAGCTAATTGTATCGTAGCTCTTGTCGATGATCAGCATCATGGCTGCTACAATGGCAGTTCAGGCTGGTTTGATTTACCAGGTAGAGAACAACACAGCATCAGCACATGCTGCGGGAATTGGAGCAGCGGCAATGCTATTTGTTTTCCAAGGAGCATTTACTATCGGATTCCAAGCAACCGTTTGGGTCTACCCGTAAGTTCCACTGCAAGAGTAGGTTACTGCAACCTTTGTTGACATATTCCAGCTCCGAGATCTTGCCTCTCCGCCTGCGACAGCGCGGTTCGTCCATTTCTACAGCGGCCAATTGGATCTTCAACTACGTAAGTTCTTGACCCGTAGGATGTACACTGTATACTGATTACTTCCAGATGATTGTCCAAATTACTCCCATATCGATCGAGAATATTGGCTGGAGGACATACATCATCTTCGCCGTTTTGAACTCTCTTTGGGTCCCTCTTATTTTCCTTTTCTACCCTGAAACTAAGGGCCTGGAGTTGGAAGACGTTGACCACCTCTTTGGCGGAGAAGATATTGTTAGGAACATGGATGAGAAGACCAATGGTACGGTGGTCATGTTGGAATCCGTGGATCGAGATGGCACTGGCAATGCCTAGATGAGTAGGTGGTTCTCGTAGGGTCTTGCTGCAGGATATTGACACGATGTCGGCCAAACTTCACAAATTGTTCATTTATCTATTAATTGGAAATTTCTGTAACATGACAGCATCTTTGTCCCAATCGGTTCTACCCATCCGTGTAAAGTCAGAATGCTTCATACTCTAATGCGATTCTCGTAACTGCATCAAAACTTGTATTGTAGACAATAGGCCATCAAAAAATATCAGACGTCATGTCGTCCTGTAGCTTCGGCAATTGAGATATTGGGTCGCTGCTCGGCGATCAGTCCCCAGTTAGACTAGTCATTAGCCGCTGAGGGGTAGCATGAGCTGAGCTGAGCTGAGCTGTCGTGGCTGTCTAGTTTGAACTGTAACCCCAAAGCCCGACGATCAGCGGCATTCCTTTGCCGCAACCATATTCAGCTGACTGAACTTTATAGACGACGTCTCCCTGAGAATAGATCAACGTTACCTTCGGTTCGAATAATCTACACTATATCATATTCTTTGCGCAATGTCATTCAAAGTGTACGACAAGACTGGGCAGGCCATTTTCGGCCCTTCTCCAAAAATACATCTTTTACACGAAAACCCTGATTATCCCTTCGCTCATGAAGCTGGCGTCTTCATCCCCGAGCAAAACTCTTTATTCATCACGAGCAATCAATATGATGATCCGAAAACAGGAAAACGAAAGATCCAGATAAGCAAAGTTGATCTTTCCCATGATGGAGCATTACTTGGCTGCGAAGAAATCAACGCGCCAGGTGTGCCCATGGCCAATGGAGGTGTGAATTACAAGGGCGGTGTCCTTTTCTGTGCGCAAGGTACTTTGAAAGAGCCTGGTGGTCTTGTCTTCATGCAGCCTTCACCTCCATATCGATCTTCAAGTCTTATCAGCTCATTCCATGGGAGAGATTTCAACTCTGTCAATGATGTGGTTGTTCACTCTGATGGGTCAATGTGGTTCACGGATCCAAACTATGGGTTCGAGCAGGGCATACGACCTAAGCCAAGACTTCCAAATCAAGTCTACCGATATGATCCAAGGGATGAGTCGATACGGGTGGTAGCGGATGGTTTTGGCAGACCAAATGGTATCTGCTTTAGCCCAGATGAGGAAATCGTCTATATCACGGATACAGACTGGATCCACGGGGACGGAACAACTGACGATACCCGCGCATCAACTATGTAAGCCAAACAACACTCTAACGATTCAAGGAAAAGCTTTTCTAATAAGGAGACCATCAGATATGCCTTTGACGTAGTAACATACTCGGGCCAGCCCTTTCTCACCAACCGAAGACTCTTCGCCATGGCAGACACCGGCGTGCCTGATGGGATCAAATGCGATACAAACGGCAACGTCTACAGTGGCTGCGGTGATGGTGTCAGCGTCTGGTCACCAGGTGGCGTTTTATTAGGCAAGATCCTTATTGAAGGCGGTGTTGCAAACTTTTGTTTCGGTAGAAATGGCGAGGTTTTCATGCTCAACGAAACCCGTCTTTGGCGGGCTCAGTTAGGCAATGGCGTGAAAGGAGCTTTACTCAACATTTGAAAACGTGGGTAGGTCATATTTCTCACTGTTCTGAAGTACAGTTTCAGGGGTCTCGGTTGCCGTTCGTTTTCCCCGATATGTTTAACACAGAAGAGACTCCCTATCAGGCCGGCGTGTTGGACATGATCTATTCAGAGACTTGGTGACCGACTACATGCTGGATGGTGAATTAAACTGAGTGAAATAAGAAAAGTCGATTTATACTACGAATCCTTTATAATCTCCACATCTAATTACAAGATCAGGATCGCAACAGCCAGTGCGGCTGTAGTATAGAACAATGGCGTGATCTGACTAAAAGTCCTCGTCGCAGCACCTAACTGTGCCCAAGTCTTACACTCCCCATCCCTATCCCCATTGAGAATAGCAAAACTCTTGATCGGATAACTAACTTCCTGGCATTCCCCATCCTCCTCCGTTTGACAATCAACTTCATACCAAGGGTACTCATTATTATCAATACCCTTCACTTCAGTCTCGCAGTTAAGATGAGGATAAACCCAAAGTACCCACGATGACGCCTCTCCAACCTCTCCTCCAGGTAGCTCATAACGAATTTGGGTGTAGTTCGCATTGGAGTCGAAATTATTTTGCTGGAGATGAAAGCTGATGTTGGAGTTGGGGTATTCCCATGGTTCCAGAGCTTTTTGATAATCTGATATGGTCTGATTGCCGGGAGAGAATGTGTCGGTGAGGTTGAAGCAAATGAGCTCTTGAGGGATGTCGCGGGTTGTGAGGACAGGTGCTTTTGTGTCATTTGATTCGCAGTCTTGGTCGTCTGTGAAGAAGCGGACTGTTACGTTTCCGGGGCTTCGTCATAAGTTAGCGAACGCTCTTACTTCTGTGATGGTCAGATCTGTACATACCCACCTAGGCTCTGTGCTGAGACAAAGGGCAACAAAGCCACGATAAATCGTAGTTGTAAAAGCATGTCGTCTGGTAATTCAGAGTACGACTTAGTGATAGTGGTGGTAGAGAAGCGGGCTGTATCTGCAATCGAAATGGGGTCGACCTAACGGCCTGCGATGTTTTATGGAAGTGCATTGCCAGTCTACCAGGTTTCTTTCCATACGTCATAGTCTGGTATGAAGCGACAAAGCATAGCCAACACGGCAATTTGTTTGGCACGGCTTGAACTCACTGACATGCGCCAAGGTTGAGCTTAGACTTGGGGCCAACAGGATCAGCATCGCGGATACAACTCCAGCGCCAGATCCAGCGGCCGATCGACAAGATAATCCCTGTTGTGAAATGGCAGTTGGTCGACTGTCATGCGGCACGGGGATAAAACTGCGGAGAATTTGATGGGTATTACCAAATGGCTTGAGAAGGATCAAGACAAGGAACATATCGGCATAGTGAATACTGGCGGTGACCAAACTATCAATCATATACGATATGTTTATCTCCTATGACATTGAGACTTTAGGAAAGACTTGTATAATATGATTGTGATTCAGTAATATTCTACTACGGCAACTGAAACTCTAACACGTTCTACATCTTATCTCTCAAAAGAGAATCTCTGCCTGAATTCTTACGATGCTACCACATTCGTTAGTCTTTCGCCCATATTAGGGCAATTGCTAAGGATTCGTACCATGGCATGCAACTTTGAGTGACATGTGGCTTATTGCCTTGCACTGACCCTTACATACTCCTAAGTAATTATCGTTCTCCGCCTGCTCTCTGAGATAACATGCCTTTTTACACTCGGCCGCTTCCCAAAACGTTTAGCACGATACTACACCTTTCCCAAGGCTCATTGTCACGTACCGCTGTCGTACGTTTTGCGATGCTCAGCGTGTCCACCGTCTTCGCAGTCTGGAACGTCGTTTTGTCGGGGATTGAGTTGAGGTGCCGCAAGAACGACCATGATGTTCAAGGCGATGAGAGTGAGTGAGAATTTCATGTTGAAGGGGCAGTTGAGGATGGTAGTGATGGATAATGGAGTTTGTGATCACTTGTTATTGATGCTGTTCTGGTTATCCTCTCGGAACAGTCTATTTATGGCTGAGGCTACTCCAAGCGAACTCACAATCATCAATACGAAGCCATCACGGGAGAATTTCAGACGTCATTGGTGTTGGTGGCTATCACATCTGTAGTTTTCACATGATGCATCCTTCGAGGCCTCAATCTCTCATGATCTGACAGTAATATATGGGATCCGCTGTATGTTACCTTCAGATATATTGTTGATCCACAGAGATCAGCATTTTGAGTTTTCATTCACTTGCACTGCCCCCAGGCTTGGACCAACAAGTCTTTAACAGCCAATGAGAAAGGGCTTGCTGTGACTGCCAAGACTTCTTCAACCAACATGATGGTTTCTTTGGTGTTCAAGATTGATGATAGATGAACATCAACTCGGCAGTACATCATTTGTCAGCAGGCATATTATGTTTATCTTGTGGGGAAGCAATACACATGGAAACAAGCGAACCCCAGTCTATGGAGCAGGACACAGCTCGGAAATTTCCTAATGCTTGTTGATCACAGGATATCTTACAGGGGAGGCTCATAATGCATGTTCAACCAACAACATACCGGATATCCATTTTCATCAGAACTCACTTCCTAAGAGGTAAAGAACCATGGTATAGAGATCCTTCTGGTTCTATGTTATTTAAAAACAAGGAATGGCAATAAAAAAGTTTCTTGGCTTTCGTAAGTTTGCATAACGTATCATAAAGTAGCCTGTCGTGCCTTGAATGAACATGTCAACGCGAGGATAATTGATGGCGTTCTATGGCGACGATCACTTGGTGTTTCTGCCTATCAGTCAGGGATCACGATGATGGCCTTCTAGTGCTTGCAAAACTCTCAGCGAGACAGTGAGACAGCGAGACAGCGAGACAGCGAGACACGGGTGAAGTAAAACGTATATATAGGAACCGCGATCGCGAAAGAAAGTCGTGAACAAACCGCGATCAAACATCATTCTTGTCACCACTATCCATTCCATTTTGCTCAACTATTAACAACAAACCACTCCAACCTCCAAGATGGTAGATGTGATTGGCCTCGTGAGTGGCGTTCTCACTATCGTCAGCTTTATCCAATCTCAAATCCCGGACAAACCAAAAGAAGGTGCTGCTGTGAGAATCAAGGCTGGTAGTGGCGGGACTGATGACGAAGGCTCTGTAAGCAGCGCACTCTCCCAAACAGCCAGCTAGGCACTGACGATGATACTGTAGGGTGGTGAAATCTCAGCTGCCTACGCCTGGAACTTTGATAATAATTATCTCGGCAGAGGCGATGGCGGCTCCATGGAGCAAGGAGGCGTAATCGATACTGTCATCGACTCATTCTCTGGTGGCGCTCGAGCTGAGTATATCGGCATCTCAGTTGCTCGCGATGCAGTCTGTGTGGCTTGGATCAGTGTCAAGCAGTTTGATCAGACTACTGGCGGTGCTTGGACTGGTGATATCGGGTATGAGTGCGGTCAGGCCTGGTATGCTAACAAAGAGATGGCGGGGTATGTAGATGATGATGAGACGGAGGAGTATATCCCTAGATGTACTTGGCTTGATGCGGCGCTCAAGGAGGATACTAAGAGTGCTTCTTTGAAATTCGATACTACCGCGTATGGCAAGAAGGTCAAGGATACTGTCGACAACAAGGATACTTGCAAATACACTTTGTGGGGTGAAGACGATGCCCCAATCTCTGGTACGTTGACGGTTTATTTGAAGACTAGATAAATTGCTGAATTATTGCAGGTACCCCAGGGAAGCGCGCCAACCGCCTCCGTCGCCCTTGGATGGAAGAAAAGCTGGTTGTCTCAAACCTAACACAACACAAGGCAGAGGATCTGTGTTCTTCTGAAACATCCTGGGGTCCAGACTTTATCGGCAGTGACGGACAATTCTGCGACATGGGAACCAAGAAGTTGGCCCCTCTTTGCTCAACTCAAGACATTGATGGGTGTATCGTTGTGGATGATGATAAGAAGACACTCACCAGACGATTTCGAGTTGCGAAGCGCGAGGCTCATATTACTCACAAGACTTACAAGGCAATTGACCATTGGGAGTCAAGGAAATGATTCAGAAGTGCTGGTATAAGTGGTTCAGATAAATTATGTTTCGGATTACAAGACAGAGACGCAGAAGTGCGGATTACAAAGTCGGGGTTGATGCTAGTGAGGTAGTTCATCTGGTTGGTTCTATCCGCAACGCCTTAGTCCTAATACACGCGACATAGACTGCCTTGGTGACTGGATGCCCATTGACACAATACAGCGTCCCGATACGCTTAGGATCAACAGCCAAATCTTCTCGGCCAAAAAAGACTACTTCTGGCTTGGCGTAATGCACTCTGAGTTTGTTCTTCTTCTTTCTTTCTGGTTCTTTCTTTCAACAAGTATAGGCCATAGCGTAAGAGGGGCTTTACTTAACATTTGAAGTCGACGGCGAGTACAAAAGCTTCCTAGATCGTTATGCAGGCCGGAAAGTGTCCCTCGAGGACCACGGAACTAGGGCCTTTTCCTAGACTGAACAAATATAGAATATTGGGGAGTCCATTGATGTGTATGGAAAATTAGTGTTGTACCTATTTTGAATCTCGATAGGGGTCTATACACGATGAAAGTCCAGCTCAGTATTGATAGAAGGAAAAGCAAAATAAAAAGAAGGAAAAGCATACAATATGAAAAGAAGGAAGAAAAAAGAACATACTATGAGACGCTAGAGTAAAACAGCTTTGATCCCAAAAAGAACTTGTCCATTCTTCTCATCCCGGTCGTTACTATGCCAGCTATTCCATGCAGTTGCTCCTTCGCCAGTTACTCACACCTCAGTTATTAATTATCATTCAAGTTGCTCTCAAAAACTGGCATCATCGCCAACTGATCTCCGTACGTTGTAAATTGGCCCTGGGGTAAAGTGCAGGCAAAACTGTCACTGCAAGATCCATTAAGGGTTCCTTCGGGGTAAGCACTGTAATCCGCTGTCTCAGTATCACCCGTGGGTTCCACCAATTCAGGCGTGTCAAGAATGGTACTTGGTATAGCGTTGTCACAAGCCGGCTCGTCTTCAGGTAGTTCCGGAATGACCGAAGACGTTTCTTCCAAATTGAACCAAGGAAACGATGAGGGAATGGGGACTTCGTTGTGACATTGTGGCCATGCTTGGAAGGCTGGAGCGAGCTCTACGATCGTCCTGTCCGCACTAGAAGCCTGGAACGGGCCACTTCGGGAAGCCTCGACTTCTTGAGCTCCGTTCCGGTCTGTTGTAAGCAGATCCTCGTCATTGGGTTTGTACTCGGAAAACGTTATGGCAAGAAAAAGCTCGTAGACTATCCGTTCGGTTTCGTTCCATTTTTCCGGTCTAACCCCTTCTCTGGACATAATTCGATGCAGTTTCGCCGTCGAAATTTTGTCGCAAAACCAATTCTCCAGTTTCCTTAAATGTTCGGCTGCCGGCCTGCTGAAAAATGGGTTGGAGCAACGTGGCTCCCCAGGGAAGAGCAGATCGTAGAGCTCGTACCATTGTTCCATGTGCGATACCTTCCTGTCTAGGCGTTTGGACATCTGATTTTGCATTTCCTCCGTAATGATTCCAGCAGGGCGTGGTTCAGGGTGAACATATACGCAACGGTAACAATGATCTTTTTTGTCCTGGCTGTTCTCGAATACTGCCCAGCACATAGGACAGTATTTCTGCACATGAACTCTCTTGATATGGTTTATCAAACCCCTAATATCCGCTGGTCCAACAGAGAATTTCACGATACATGTCTTGAAGTAGTAAATTGGCTTCCATTTTTGAAATGGGCAGGCCCAGCGAGGGGAGGGTTCAGCTTCCTTCGCGTCAGGCGTTTTTCGTTTCTTGCCTTGAGAATCATCATCTTCGCTTTCTTCTTGATCTCCCAGTGTCTTGCGCTTTTTATGCATGGGTTTGGCCCTAGATCGCACACTTTGGCGTCCACTGTACTTATCATTGGAGACTTGTTCGACATCCTGCTGCGATGATCCAGCAGCCCTTCCCTTTGAACCTTGCGGTGCACAGGACCTGTGAAAGTCGTCGACAAGCAAAGACGCAATCCACTCTGCTGATTTGTACACAGCAATGTCTATGTCTGGTAGAGGGTCACAGGACCCTAAAATATTGCTGTCGTCGACGAGCAAAGTCGCAGTCCACTCTGCTAATTTGGACATAGCAATGTCCGGTAAAGAGTCGCAGGACTCTACAGTATTGCAGTCGTCCAGAAGGCTCAATGATCCCGTCGGACTCGAGTCCTCCGTAAACCTCCCTAAACCAGCCATATTGAGGAAGAGAGAATCATCATTCAGAATACCCTGACTTTGAAGCTCTGTCGCAGGCTCGTTCAGCTGTGACAAGACACGCTCTGACCCCGGATCGACCTTGGAGAATCGATCTTCTGTTGTTCTAACAACCTTTAACAGCTCTTCGCCGAAGTACAGGCCATTCTTTCCCCAGGAAAACTTATATGACCATGAGAATGGATGGGTTCCTCGGTCTTCGACGACTGACATATCATTCGGCTCCCCAGGCATTGACTGGCTTGCAGCGGAGTTGCTCTCAGTTGGCTCAGGAAGCGATGGTCCTGATCGTGAAATCGATGATGAGGTCATAGGACCTGTATCTGACACTTCTAGCAGTCTGAACGGCATCAAAGGCAATATGCTTTCTTCCGGTTGTTGATACCCAGAATCTTGCGAACCCAAGCTCGGTCCTGGGTAAGGAAAGACAGGGTCTTCATGCCCATGCCCTAAACCCAATAGCAGCGGGCCATTGTTCAGGTCACACTCACGTGTAGCGTGACTTGATGAATCTATGTCTAGAACCTAAGCAAAAGAAAATTGTCAGTATGGTTATGCTTTATTCACGACGAATGTCACAGCAGATCTCCATGGCTTACCCTCAGTGAAGGCTTGGTGGGCGCTGTATCATCCGGCGAGTCGCCTGCAACATGTCGCGTCGAAGCATCAATCGGGTGAGACATGACTTGAGAGCTTAGAAGACGAAAACCAAAAGACTAGAATGAGCGAGCATATATTCCATGATAAAAAAGAATGAAATAAAGTCAAGTCAGTCGTACAATCGGCCATGTTTTATGTGAAAAGATTTCGCAATCGTGACTTTTTTTCTCGCCCATAATTGAGGTGTCGATTTCGTTTTCTATAAACCTTGCAAAAGGTTGTTGGTGGCTGCAGGTAAGGCCCAATAAGCGATCTCGACTTGGACTTCCCTGGTCCTAGAAAAAGAAAAGTCACCCTTCATTCGCTGAGAGAGGAAATCAGGCTGTCAGTTTTGTCGAAAGAGAAGGTTGACCGCCACAATGCAATATGTTGTGTCACCTCTAATCTCTCTTCACGAATTTCAATAGATTCACCATGATACTAGATGCTCATGTTAATAAAGCACGAGGTCTTTACCAGCTTAAATCTGAGGCTCAGAACAATAGGCATTATACTTTTCCATACAGTCTTACTCTTATATATTTCTAAACTTGGTTGCAAGTAGCGGTAAGTACACGCACCTTAGGTAATAATTATTTTATTTTCCTTGCATCACAGGTGTTTTAGCTTATATCAACTAGCCTTCTAGACTACACAATCTCTCCACCAAAGCCCTTTTGTAAAAGGAAAGGCTGGTATTATTACTGTAGTGTAGTCACAGAGCTCTCGGTTTAGCCACAACATACTAACTCAGGCTACTAACCCGGCCCGTACTTGTTAACTATATCTGACGCTATAAATTCAAGACTCTACTTGAATGATTTTGACTTGTGACCGAAGTATCACTTATACCTACTCTGCGGAGTTTAGTATCCCGCTTTTTGTGAATATCTTCAGATGGCATGTAATAGTCTTGAAATAAGATCCAGTCAAACGACAGGTTTCTCCTTGTCTTCTCGTGCCTTAAACTGTTGCTGTCATTGAGAATGTCAGAAAGGGTCACGGGTCTCAATCATAGGAAATCTATCCACACTAAGTCTTTCGCAATTATTCCGTGGTGCCCTAAAGAGTAAAATCTTGATTGACTGTAGAACTCTCGCGTACTCTGGCTGCCTTATAAGTTCAGAAGGCTGAAGACAAAGCATACCTCATATGCCCATCCCGCAAATAGAACATAGATGAACGAATGACCATCATCTCGGTCACCTAGTGACATTTCTTACTCCTTCAATCGATTCCTGATTTGTTCTCCATACCCATCATTGGTGACTGGATATCCGCATACTATACCGGAAACAATATAGCGTCCCGATATGCTCGAGAACAACAGTCAAGTCTCCACGACCAAGGGAGAACTCCTGATATAACCCTATGCAGTATGGGTCTGTTCTTCATCCTCTTGATTCTTTCGCCAATTATAGGCAGCTTTAACGCGCCGGAACCTTAATACAGCATCGGTGTGCATCACACTACAAACCTATTTCTTCTGGTTTTAGTGTTATTATAAAGATCGGCCTATTCATATTGGCCTCGACCAATCTAAAATCTCAATTCATTCCCACACTGTAAATTGACATGAGTTGGTATAGACCTCCTTAGCTGATCATCGACTCGTGATGTCTTTTAGTAATGATGGAATGTGATGAGCATAATTTGTACTGGAATTCCTAAATAGTAATATATCTCGTACTGGAGGGGGCATTGGAGCTCATCCTGACCTTGTTCAAACCGGTATTGTTTGTATAGCTATCTGCTATTTTCTGCGGGAAAGAAGCTAAGATAAGTCAGTGATAGAGTAAATAATTTTTTTTTAGAAATCTATACCTAGCTTCCAATTTCAAGTCTTTTAGAAATAAGATATATCGATATGATCTATTATCTTTACTGCCTCTAAGGAGATTAATACTAAGACTAGATTTACCATAGATAGACTTAACCTTGGTGTTACGATCTAACACTCTGATGCACGTATGTGTACCCCTACTTTTCTTCATCCAATAAACACTCGCCTACCCTGTAAAAGTCGAACGCAAGCCATTCGACCCATGACAAACAAAGTCGAACCGACCTCGTTCGACTTACATATTCCCAAGTACATATACACATTCATTTAGCACTAGATAGAACTTAGCTCACCANNATAGAACTTAGCTCACCAGCTATCAATAAAGCCTCTGTACCTGAATATGCCTAATCCGCTCCATTCACTATTAAGAAACGTGACACTTCGCTTCGCTTAGCATAATGCCCTACCACTTTGTAAATATAAACCAGTACGGACTAGTTTACCTGTTTGGAACCCCAACCGTTACATTAAGATAGAGTAGATGTTAAGGTTTACTAGTCTAAAATCTGGCACAATTTAGTTTTGTCTGGAGTTTCCCGACATTCAGTGGATCCCCGACATTAGGTGGATAGCCTTTGTCTGAGTTTCTGCGTCGACATCGTGATAGAATGGGCGATTGTTTGCCAAAAGTGCCTTGCAATCACCTGCCGGTATTCGAAACCGACAATTTTCGGTGATCATCTAATGCCAAGCTCGGTTTGCCCTGTTCATTTAATACGACAACCCTGGCTGGACCCTCGCGCCTTATGGATGAAGTCATATAGCTGATCACAGACACATGGATTTGAATCCTCTATGAGCAGATCTATACTGGAATTACAGTACTAATTAGCTTATCTTATCTTAACGACGGAAGTGGAACGACCTAACAGTTCAGCCCCTTCCTACAAGGGAAACGGCCGGCATTAGATGTCACCGCCTGAAGGGTCCCTGTGTAAGGTTGCAGGTCCCCGCTCTAAACCATTGGCTAAAATTAAGCCTAGAACGTTACTGGAGCCCTACAAGGCAGCTACAACACTCCACTATACGGGCGCCACAGAGTTAGGGTCCATCCATACTATACATTGAGACCATCTTATCCTACCTAAGCTAGCTGGAGGATTTAAATTTCCAAATACAGGTTTCTTCAACTTAATCAAGCCAACTCGTCAGTCCAGTGCATGAAGATCGAGACTTTCTCAGCTAATTAGTGACGACTTCCCTTGTTCGGTGCGATCAACCCTCCGACTCCGCTCCGCTCAGCCTTGTTACAAGATACAAGGGTATCCCAGGTCCTCTTTAGGCTTCTCCCAGCGGAGGGGATCTTCATTGGCTACCTCAATGAGCATTTTCGTTTCGCTGTGCCTCATACAATTTCTTTCGTCTTGGCTGGACACTAAGTTGTTCTAGAGTAGCTATCGTGGTGGGCTGAATGCCTTGAGACCCGAAAGGATCGGATTCCATGAGAGAATGCTTTTGTATTGGCCGTACTATGTTCTCGTGCCGATCATGGCATCGCGAGCATTGAATTTCGTGTAGTATAAGTAGGCCTTGTATTCCTGCTTGAGGTCCTCATCATTGACATAGTATCACAACATCATCACCTCTCAGACACGAATCACAGCTTCACCTACAAATTTATTCATTTACATTTACATCTACTCTTCAACATGCAGACCAAGTACCTTCCCGTTCTCGCTGCTGCCGCTGCCACAGGCGCCTCTGCTGGCGATGTCCAGCACGTCGATGTTGTTCACATCTTCGAGACTCTTCGTGTCGCCGAACACGTTCCCAACTTCAGCCCCAACAAGCGCAATGTCAACGCCCTTTTTGCCCGCGGCTCCGATGATGACTGCCAAAGCTCGGCCACTTCTATTTTGCGCGACATCCCTACTCCTGGAGGTAGTCTCGCTAGTTGGGCCGTCAGCGCTACCCAGACCGACGAATGCACTCTCATGATTCCTTCTTCCCTCTCTTCGGCCTTGATGAGCTACTACACCTCCGTCGCCAACTGGGAGATGGAAAAGGGAGACGACTTCAACAAGTTCGTCCAGAACTGCGCCAGCCAGGACGACCTTGACGAGATCTTGGAAGAGATGGGCCCCCAGTGCTCCAACGCCGGAACTGTCATTTTCACTGCTGCTAGCACCACTCAGACTGTCGATATGCAGACTGTTATTCCTAGCTATACCCCCATGCCTGTACCCACCAAGGCGGGCAACGACGCTTCTGCTCCCCGCGGTATCAGCATGTTTGCTGCTGCGGCTGCCGCCTGTGTTGCTGGCTTTATGTTTGCTGCTTAATTGGAATGATCGTATGGAACTTAGAGGAGAACTTGGATTGAGTGACGAATGACGGATAGACGGAGCGTTGATCTTTTTTGTATGATATCCAGTGTCCAATAGACTATGTTAACTTATTTGCTCATCATATGTAGCCTCCAACTGAACTGTTCGCTATTCCTGAATATTTGGAGAACCTAAATATGCGAATCACTACTCTTGTATCTGTAGAAGCTTCCTTTCATCAGAGTAATAACTAAGTAAATTGGTCATACGGCGCTTAGTCGGATGAAGTAGGACCCAACAAATGTTGTGTAAAATGGTCGTGGGCCCTGATTGTAATCCCGGGGACCCTTATTTTCTTGGCATCATGGATCATTTTGTAGGCATCCCTCTGCAGCCTAAAGACTAATAGCGATGTAGTTTGTTGGGCCTTGTTCGATAAAAAGCTCCATGCTGCTGTGCATCTTGAACAATTACTTTTCTATCATAAAAGACGTTCAATAAAGTCAAAGTCTAGTCGCCAGCGCAATGGGGGAACAGGGAGCTTGTATGTTGCTTCGTCTCTCGACAGAACTCCTCTACCAAATCGTTGATCATTCTCACCCCTCAACGGCCCTTACCCTCGCTCTTACTTGTTCTACCCTGCACCGTCAATGTCAACCTCTTCTTGAGCAACACCGCAATGCGTACAACAAGTACAAAGTTACTTCAGATTTGTCTCCCGAGACAATAATCGATCTACTAAAAGATACAACTACGGCCAAGATCGAGAGGTGGCACGTTCGCGAGCTGGAGATATGGGGCAGTCGCGAGAATTGGCAAGATTGGCGATCGTGGGCTCCAGAGCTACCTGGCGAATATGGACTAGCCGTCGAGGATCCCTCAAGATCATCACTAGTTGCGCGAGAGGTTCAAAGATATATCCGATCAGGGATTGACTGGTGGGACTACTTCAGACATAAAATCGAGGAGGTTCAACAAGATCTCCAATCAGGATGCGACGCATACCTCAAATTGCTCCTCATCGTCTCATGCCCTCGTCTTCACAGCATAAGATTCGTCAAGCGAGAGCATGATACTTGGAAAAGTCTTAAATGGATGACCGACGCTATCAGATGGAGCAGACAGGAGCTCAATGGTCAATGGCCACCGGGCTTTGAGTCGCTACGCAGCGTAGCAGTCGGCATCTCAACGGGTTCGCCTTGTCATAAAGAAGAAGGAGGTGATGATGATGATGAAGAGGAGGAAGAACCAGGGATGCAAAACGTTTCCAACTTTGTGGAGTTGTTATACCTTCCCCATATCAAGGACATCTATTTCAGCGACCTTTACCAAGACAAAGAAGAGGAACAGGATGCTGACTTTCACTTTGAGGAAGCGTACTTCTTTCCCAACGGCACCTCGAGTGTTGAATCCATTTTTCTCGACCAAGCTTCGAACCTTTCGACAATCGTTTACTTTGGCATCGCCGGCGCATCAAAGCACCTGGAAACCATCGTCATCAGGGCCCCAGACACGGAGGGGGAGTCTCTCGACGATGTTGACACGTTCATGCATGCTCTGACCAAAGAAGCTCCGCAACTACAACGACTCATCATCTATAATTCCGAGGGAATGAGAGCCTACAGATCCGCGTTGTATTATCCTGAGGTAATTAGAGACGCTTGGGCCATGAAGCAGATCACCGTGGCATCGTCGGACATCGAATTGGAGTGTGCTTGGATCACGGAAGGCAAAATTGACTCAAAGAAACTGGACCCGTGGATCGAAGAGGCCTTTTCACCTAGCATCGAAGCGATGTACGTTTGTGGAAAGACGGACGGCCATATGGATGAGCTGAAGGAAGAGACACCATCCAAAACTCTTGATCTTTTGCTTGCGAAGCTCATCGAGTCAGACGTTTACGAGAATCTCCAAGTCATCTATGTCGAAAGTGTTGAAAGGGCGCATAGGCAAAACGAAAGGGAAATAATGCTCGGCAAGCCCATCATCGCAGGGCGAAAAGAGCTCGCTTTCCAAAAGACTGTCGCAGCAGGACAAGAAGCTGGTGTGCACGTCTGTACCCTCATGAATAGAGATGACGGAGGTTACTGGAAAAACTTCCCAGCCAGACCTGATCGGTTCGATCTCAAGACTGGCCCTTGGGCGGGTAAGAGGCCCGCGGATTGGAGGCTCAACCTTGACTCTAGTGAATGGGGACCGGATTGTAGGGGATGTGGAGAGTGTAAGGAGTGTCTGGTTGTGTATCCTTCCGAATTGTGGAAGAACAACAAAATTGCGGCGGCATGAACGGATGAATGTACTCTATTATAGCGTTGATATGCTTGATATATACCCGTCTGAGCTTTTCGTATTATATTTACTGTTTTATATCCCACCGATCTTCAAGAATACCCAGCGATGGCACTGTTCGCTTCAACACTCCTTGGGAACACTGTGAATAGCTATCCTCGTTTCGAGCCCAGTAGACCTATCTTGGGATTGATGGCCCTGAAGTTTGCAATCAAGCCTACCAAAACACTCCCAGATGTGGTCCACTGTAGAAGTATATGACTCATAGGGGAAGTGCATTTAAGCATAAAGAGCCTCTTAACGCAGAGGATCAACGCCTTGCCGTGAAGAGTATGAGCACAGCTCCACCGTGGAAAATACCCAAACAGCTAGACAGATCGCTTCTCAATTCAAGAGAATAAAAGGGTTGTCTCTTTACTGCAATGTGTTGTAGGATGTGGAGAGCATGGCACCCCGCGACCTCTTCGCTGGCGTAATCCGACGAGGCTGATTTGACGATCGAAGCAACAACTTCTAGATGTCATAGTCAAATCCAGCTAAACAAGCATCAGTACGTTACCATCTCCAGGCCATTCAATAAACTCACCATTCCCCTCCTTCCCCCAAAGTTCCCTCGACAATCCTCAGGCCGCGCGTTCGACGCGTCGCCCTTCACCAAGACGTTCTCACCAACCGTCACCCTTTGAACCCCATCCCCCTCTTCCACCAATCTCCTAATCCTTTCTCTTCCATAAGCCTCGCAAACTCCTTCACCTCCCCCGTCTCGTCAAATCCCGTCCTTCTCGCCCCCACACTCCCCTCCTGCGCAGGTGCCGGCTTCGCAACACATCGAAAGTCCTTATAGCGTAGTGCCTGCACTGTAGAAACCCACTCCGTCAGTCCCGCCTCGTCGCGCGCCTCGGCGAACATTATCCCCGGCGAGCCGCCGCTGCGCACAAAGAGCCAGTCTACGTTGAGCTGTTGCGCCGCACGACGGACGCGCGAGAGCTTTTTGCGGGATGTTATGTGGTGGGTTCTTATTAGGCAATTGAAGAGCGAGGGGCTGTGCGGCATGGTATCGTGTTTGGGTTTGAAGATTGAGCAGTAGATCAGTCGTCATGATATTGCCATCGGACTTTAGTGGATCCGATGGGTAAAGATACAGGACATGGCTCACAATTCGGACAAACCAATGGCGAAGTGAAGAACAAGTATGGTTAAATCGTGATTCATCCTAGTATGAGTACATCTAAGATATGAAAACAACCCAAACGCCTTCCTGGTATGTATCGCATCCTCCATAGCTATGTCAAAACATAAAAAGGCGCCATAACATGACATCAACATAAAAAGTATACATACACGTTTAATCCAACCGCCATTCAAACGTGTGTAGACATCTCTTTCATGAAAGGGTATAAAGTGCGTGAAGAGCTAAATGAACTTTCCCGTTCCCTGCTGCACGCCCAGAGCCAGAGTTCAAGAACCGCTGCGCTGTGCTGCTGCGCCTCCCAACCTAGACACCTCGGAACATGCGCACAACCAAGAACCACATGGCACCGATAAACTTGAACGCACTGAGACCCGCCACACTCCACAAGACGATGGACATGTAGATGTTGGAGCGGCTCAGCTGCTCTGCCTCCTTGTCCTCCTTGGGGCTGATTCGGTCCAGGCCGGCCGAACTAAGGACGAGCGCTGCAAGACCGAAGTTGGTCACCATCCAGATGAGAACGACACCGGTACGAACACCTCTGTAGTAGTCCATCTGTCTCTCCTGGAGTTGACTGGGGGTGGGTTCAGTCTTGACGACAACCTCCTTCTGCGAGAAGACGGCGATTTCTCGCTGGTATTGGGCATTCAAATCTCCCTCGTCGGGCAGATCCGTCTTTCCAGTACCATCCTTGGTGTTGACCGAAGGAAGCTTCTCAACCTTGTCATCACCCTTGGTACCCCAAGACACATCGTGCGTGTTACAGAAAGCGTAAACGTTCAGAACGTTGGTGAAGGTGGGTGTGAGAAGCATATACTGAGCGAATGAAGTAACCATATGCCAAGGATCCAACATGATCAGCGAAGCGATCAACCAGATACCGTATGTCGACATGAGCGAAATAATCAGCATGTAAAAGACCTTATTCTTGAAGATGTCTGAGATATTAAAGCCATTTTCGTCGTTAACGTCGGCAAGAATAGCCTTGACCGAGATGAAGATTGCAGCAAACATTAGATAGCTGTATAATCGTTAGCATAAGGTAGCGCAGATGAATTGGCGTCAACTTACATCATGATAGCAGCCCAGAACCAACACATGGCAGTGTAAAGTCTACCAGAACCTGCTGGTCGATTACCCAGTGACAGCACGAAACAGGTAATCAAGAATACACCGTAGAGCCAAGTGAAGACAACACCCAAGATTTCTCCAGTCCGTCCAAGTAATGCGTCGTCTCCCAAACTAGTCGTGAGAATCTTGAAAACCAAGAAGAAGTTGCCAATAGCAAACCAAGCGAAGATCATGTTGATAGTGTTGAAGATAAATTCGATGAAGAAGGCGAACTTTCGGAGGAAAGTGTGATCGGATCGGAGGAAGTCGAGGAAATGGACAATAGCGTAGATAGCAGCGAAGAAAGAACCGTTCAGCCAACGACGACGCTGGAGGACCAGCTCCGTCACCGTATCAGGAACATCAGTCTCACCAGTAGCCGACTTGACGTACTGAAGGATCCAGTGGCAGTTGCGCTTGGTGACAAGCTCAAAGCAAAGAATACGATCTTCAGCGAGATACATGTTGGACTCGAAAAGACCAGCATCACTTCCTCCGTGGAGGGTCTCTCCCAGGAAGTACTTCTCCAAAGGTCCCTGTCCGTTCTTGTCGTTCTGGAGGGCAACGTATCGGTAAGCTGAGAAAGCACCAGGTAACACAGAAATGAAACCAAAGGCGGATTCCAGAGGCTTGTCGAGAATGTTGCTCATCTTGTACTCAAAGTTCTGAGCAGCGACCAATGGGTTGAGCAGGTACTTTCCACCAGTACCCAACATAGCCTTGATCTCACCACAAGCACCGCCACACATAGGCTCGAGATCAAAGGCCTTCCAGAGATGGTAAATTGAGCTTCCACCAGGGCGCGTACCAGCATCGAGAAGGACACAAATGTTAGGATCCAATACCCGACCAAAAGCGGTAAAGAACCATCTGTGGGAGTTGATCTTCTTGGCGTTCTTCTCCTTCAAACAGAAGAGCATTTGAACTGGCTGGCGTCGGTGAACAAGCTGCACAACATCGTTCTTGATCTGGAGATGGGTTTGTGTGGTGTACTCGTAAATATGGGCTGTGACGTCCTTTCCGTTGACCTGCTGCTTTGCAATACCTTCCTGGTAAACACCCATACCAGCCAGCAAAGCCTTGGTTCGGGGGTTGATCTTGGATCGACCGTCGCTGACGACACAGACAACAATCTTCTTCCAGGCATCCTTACCCCATGTTTTACTGTTTGGTCGGTTACACATGTACTCGATGTTCTTGAAAACACCAGTCATAGTTCGAGCAAACAGGATATCGTCCTCGTTGTACATTGTCACGACAATGAACAGCTCAGTGTGTCGGGGCTTGGTGAAGAGCCTCTGTCGCAACGTAAAGTCATGGTCGTAGAAGTCATTAGGATCGCAAGTAGCAGCGGAATATCGCATGTGGGTAAATTCGTCACGCTCTCCATGAGGGTTCTGCTGCAGAAGAACTGGAGGAACGGGACAATCCAAAACAAGGTTACCGCGGTACAGAAGAACCTGCTTGACGGTTTTCCAACGTTTTATACCACCACCTTGCTGAGGCTGATCTTGATAATCGCTGGGAGCTTCCGACTGCTGATGAGGCAGCATGGGTCGGTTGTCTGGTACATCGTAGGGTTGGTCGTAATCTTGTTCGTAGCCCTGGTCGTAGTGTTGCTGTTGAGGGCGAGGCTCGTAGGGCTGGTTATAGTAGGCATCGTGGTGCGCTTCTGGGTTTACGGCGTATTCTGAAGGTGGCCCATAGCCGGATAAATTGTCCACTGATTGCTGAAAAATAAAGTCAGTATGATTCTTAAACGTCCACGTTACAAAATCTGAGTAGAGCTGTGGAAGTAAAGTTGCAGTGGAAACTTACTGCTGCATTGAGGTTTAAGTGGTCGCTGGGAGTGGCTAATCTTCCATGCGGATCGGGACCTGGAGGCATAGCGAGATGCTGCGAAGATGGGCCATACTGTCCATAGCGACCATCGTCGAAGGGGTTATCGTCGAGTTGATAGCCTTGCTGGAGCGGTTGACCTGGCGAAGGTGTCCGATGTGCCATGGGCTGGGCACCGTAACGGGGATCCATCTCGTTATTGTTGTAATAATCGTCGTCTAAAGGCAATTGAAGTTAGACAATGTGTCCCAGGTGTGTTTGTTGATATTGAAATTAAGTTGGCATGCGCTGCGGAGATGCAAGCAATTCAATCATGCGGGCGCGGGCAGACAGACAAATAAGCTGTTACAAAGGGTGCCACGGCAATGAGGAGTGCGCGTCCCGAGTCGCAGCAACGATAAACTCTATCGCGAATAACAGCGAACGAGGGAATAAAGGCTATTTTGACTGTTGCGGCATTGAATTCCGCGAAACAACGAGGAATTCAAGTAGCAGCGTTGAGTCGAGCCGAGCGAGCGAGAGTCGCAATTACAACCAGGGGTGCTGTTTAAGAGAGAGCCCGAGGGGAGGGGTATGTCTGGGCTGTCTCATATTGAGGGAGAAAGGGGCCATATGATGATCAAAGGGGGTCACTAGCAATTGGTACTTACTCAGGCGATTATACGACATGATTGCGGTTGTCTCTGCGCACTCAAGGCGCTATTCGCATATGTTTCGAAAGTATGTGGTAGGTCAGGTCTTCTTTTTTTTTATTTTGTAGACTCCGCGCGGTTAAAGTTGGTTGCTCGATGATGATGGATGCGCTGGCGGTTGCCCCGGGTTTCGCTTCTGGCAGGTCCACCCAAGCCAAAGCAGGTAATAGGCGATAATAGACCGACCGACCGACTGTTTATTTGTTTGCGCGCGCGAAAGCGTTTTGCGTAACGTTTATGCGATGCAGTCGACGGGTGAACGCACAGCTGCGACCTTTTCCAACAGCGAATGATAGCAGTTACTGTGAAACCAGATGCACAGATATTTAAAGAGAAAGAAAGGGAAAAAACAAATGGGTAGGACAAGAGTTTCAAAAGCTGACGACCTACTGTACGAATGTATGTCAGACTGCAGCCAACAGGGGTCAAAATGCAAGTGCAAAGCCCGTTCCAAGTCCGATCAGTAGGTGGCCTGGGGGTGGCAGAAAAGCTCAAGACCAAAGCTTAGGGTGTCAGAAATAAATAGCCTAAGAGCCTATGTAGCCTCTCATAAAGTGGCTAAGTTATTTCGTTCCTTATGATGGGGTGATCGAGTTTTTCATGACCCTGGGGGTGGCTAACAAGCTGCGTCGACCCTCTGTGGCTCGGCGACCAAAGATGCGCGTACAGCAGCGTAGAGGCCGACAGTTCAAAAAAGCCGTTCCAAAAGCCTTGGCAGACTCCGTTTATCCCGCTAAATCCAAGGAATTGGAAGGGTTCCTTTAATGCAAATGGTCTTTGTGTTTCAGACGCTTCCAAGGTGGGATAGTAAAGGACGATCCTCCGCTGACCCAGTGACCGATAAAGAACTGGGCCTGATAATTAATTCGTCGAGATCGAAGGGTGAGTGACGTCGAGTTTGGGGCTCGGCTTGAACCGCCAGACAGGGATATTGATGAGCAAGGATCAAGTCTCCAGAGAGATAATGGAAGATGAAGAAGTGCAAGTGGGAGAAATGAACAACATATCGAGGGGAGGAGCAGGTAATTCTAGTTACTCTCATCTATCCTTCTCTGGTCAGCTGTATCTGTAGCTTGTCTCATCACCTCAGCCCAATAACTTCTGTCAGCCCAGCCGCAGCCTAGGTCAATCCTCCAATTCCTACCAGGGTCTAGTCTCAAGCCGCGCCTCCGCCAGATATCCAGCCCAGAGACACCCAGCCCATCCTAAGAAGGCGCCTTTTCAAGCCTTCGCGTCGAATGTGTGGTCTTGAGGCTTGAGCTAAATCACAAGGCTCTCCGATGAATGTCTTTTTACCGCTGAGATTGAGTGGTTAGATTCGACCCTGTGATGACTAGTCAAGCCTCGATCATCTTGATTCTGCTGGCTCTCTATTATAAATCCACTGCTTCTGGTACAGCTCACGACTAAAGCTTACGGTATCGAAATCTATATTCCAAGAGATTGCCTAAGCTTATACAAAGTGACTATGTTATTTCGTCCCTTGTGCTAAAGGAATCGCGTTTTCCATGACCCTGGGGAGAGTCTTGAAGTACAGTAAGCTGTCAGCCCTAGCACTCGGCTCGGGCATCTCATCGCATCCCGTCCCTCCACGCGCACAGCCAGTACCTGATCAGCAAGAAATTCCAAAAATATCTCTGCAGATGCATATGTATGTACTGCACATAGAACCGCCACAGTCAACGATTCGAGAAAAAAACGAATATTATTCATGGTTGGTTAGAAATGCCGCAATCTCTGACTCTAAACCCTGACTTGACTTGACTGCGCCACGACCTGTCAATCAGAAACCCCTGCGCCAAGGTTCCCAGGTTTGCGATTGTCTTTGCGTAGTCTTGCTCCAAGCGTTTTGCCATTCCTTACGCGGACATGCTTCCACGGCAATTAACTCTCTGGTTCATTCCGTTGAACCTTGGCACACTGGATCATAACCAAGGCACACGACATTTCATTGTCATTGTCACTCTCTCTGTCGCTGTAGGACTTGCGATAGCTGAATGTCCTGACCCCGCATCAAGTGGAGACATCCAAAGTCAAAGAGCTTAATCCAACGGGAATCACTGTTTTGGTCTTTTATTAATCCGACCGCCGCAAAACCCTTCAATAACGGCAGATGCGAGGTCAGGTGAGAAATGGTTATGATGCAAAAAGGCTGGTATATGTATACGTAAAACATTGCAAACATCCAAGGAACAATACAGACTAGCGATTCTACTCAAGCTTAATCTTAGCGAACCTGGGAATTAATCGACTTAATCTGAGCTCTAGGGTATGACTTGAATGATTTGGCTTGACTACAAACGCCTACGATAGCAGCCAGACCACAGAAGATACCGCCAGAATGTTATTGGTATAATTCAATTGTACTCTTCGAAGTCCCTGCAGATCAAGATGTAGATCGCTCCTCAACAAGACCAGATCCTACACTCAATGGTAGCCGAAGCGCTTCAGTCTTCAGTCTTCATACGTCTAGTTCTCTTGAGAAACACACGAATGTCCCTAAACAGACGTCTCGAACTAGCGACCAATAGAATGAATGTAAATATCTCAAAATGGCTGGGGTCTCAGGTCACGGGAGGCTTCAAAAGACCAATGCCGAGTCACAACGGTCCGTCCCTTGACTGCGGCTGAACTCCCTACGTATCTTATCCTTGCGTCGTTTTAATCTCTCTTCCGCACCATATTGTCAACTTTGTCTTGGCATAGGCCTATGCTTGACTTGGCAGTCATGCAAGTAGCCATACTTCAAAGTTTTATCTCTCGCGAAGTCGATCTCGTTTCCAGAGACTGAGGACTTTAATGCGCGAGGTCAGCGATATCTAGATAGAGGACATAGTAATATAGCCTGGCCGTCCTTTTTGCCAATCCATTCTCAACTGAACCTGACTATGAGACCAACCACGGTGTCTGGGTGACTCAAGTATCTTGTCCTCTAGAGCCAAGCACCTTGCAGACATGGCGGTTTCATGTTGCATCGTGACTCTTTCCATACCCGCCAGTATCATTCAGCTCATGTAGCACATCACCCAATAGACTTTTGACCTTTGCAAAGAGACCAATTGAAAGCAGCTTGCCCCTGGCATTAATACCGAAGTGCATGCTTCGGCGGGTATGGCTTCATTGCCGATCTTCGACTTACACCTTAAACTGGCTAGGTCGACACAAGGCCTAGAAGGAAGCATGAGGGGTTGAGATCGGTGAGAGGATATGCCGCAGGATAGATAGGACGTCCAATAAATGAGTCGTCGAACTCATATAGTGCCTGTTCCCTGTTTGTAGTTGTATGCTTTGCTCTCGTTTTGTTAGTTCAGCAGCCACTTCAAACCGAAACTGCACTTGTGTCTAAACATCCAGTCTCCTTCTAGGAGACACAAACACAGCAAACATGGTTCATATTCTCTCAGTTCTCCTTGCCTCGATTCCCCTTGCTCTTGCCGCCGACTTCGAAAGTGTAACCATTAGTTCCAATCTCGACAACATCGGCCACACATGTATCAGCAAATGTCTCTACTACACTGTTCTTAGCGACATGGGGAGAGCCATGGGCTGCGACGATCCCTATGAGAACAACTGCTACTGCGCTACAGCAGCAGCCTCAGCGTCTAAAGCCGACAACTTCATGTCCAAGTGTGCCACGTCGCTATGCTCTGCAGGCGATCGCGCCAGAGACTTGACGTCCATGCAATCATACTATGCTTCTTACTGTATGGGTGCGGGCTTCACGCAGCCAGGTGCTACTGAGTGGTATAACCCGGCGGAAGCAACTGACGAGGCTACGCAAGAGCCTACCGCTGATAGTAGCGATGGTGGTAGTAATGCAAAGCCTAGTCGAACAGCTGACTCTGGTGTTGATGCAACTTCGACTCGCATGACTGTTGTCACGCAGACAGCAGAAGATGGTGCTGTCAGGACGCAGGGTAAGTTCCTGCTGCTCATGGTGACGGTGCCTTTGCTGCTGCTTCAGGTACTGTTTCGGTGCTTATCCTGCTAAGAATACTTGCTGACATCCTGTTCCTAGTAATTGTTGAAGCGACTTCCACGTACTGGGTAAACTCGGACGGATCTCCAGCATCGGCCAAGAATGGTGGGGAGGATGGCTCTTCTGCTATCAAGATTGGTGTGGGTGTAGCAGTACCCGTGGTTGCTCTCATCGCTGGTGCTATATTTGCATGCTGGTTCATTAGACGGAGAAAGCAGCGCAAGGCTCAACTCTCCCATCCTACACAACCCCTCAGCGAGGTTACCACTAGTGGTGGTCCTACTGTCGTTGCCGCCTCTCCCTCTATACCAGAAAGAAAAGACACTCTTCAAAGAAAGCCTGTCGGTGCCTCGACAATCTCATCTGTTTCTTCGGGGTCCAAGACCAATGAGTTGTCTGGTGTTGGCGTTCAGCGTGAACTTGCTGGTCGCGAGGTTCATCCCTTTCCAGACACGACACTCAGTCCTCCTATCCAGGTAGCAGGACAGCATGAGATGACTGGCGAAGGCTGGCGGCCGAATTTGGAGATGGATGGTCGTGATGCACGGGTGGAAATGTCAGGGGAGGCGAGACGTCCTGAATTGCCTGGCTATACGAATGTATCGAGTACTTATACGCCGCATGAGAGTGTTCAGAGATGGGAACTTCCAGATAATTCTCGCCAGCGGTAAGGCACAGGTAAAAGGTGATGGTCGCGGTATAAGTTTCTTTCTTGATCGTATAGTCCTTATGTCGCCAGGTTGGTGTTCTCAACAGGCAGGGAGTTGATTGAGGGAATGTTGTCTTGTGTGGTAGAGCTAGAGCCTCGAACATCCACATGGGTAGAACTGCAGGGCGAGAATACAATCTGGATAGCACCTGACTGACTAATTTGACTGAGTGAGCCAGCAAAAAAGAGAGCACTTCTGACATTCTTAAATGTCAGAACTGCAAAAGGAAGGGTCTGGCCGGGGATTGAACCCGGGACCTCTCGCAAGCTGAGCTATAGGGTTTTCCCTAAGCGAGAATCATACCACTAGACCACCAGACCGGTGATTACAGAACATTGGATGTTCTGTTGGTGAACGACGAGGTTGCAATTTGAGTATAAGTAATATACAATCGTCTTCTGTGCATGTTTACTAAACATTGATTACATCAACCACCATTCAACGACCACATCCACACCACTTTGTTTAGATGCTTTAGGCAGACTTTAATTGATGTAGAATGCCAAGACAATATCATTAATCGTGCCACCGACATATCTCAGAGTTTCTAATATTCTGCAAAGTCCGCTCCTCCGCTACAATCTCCATCATGATATGTTCCTAGCGGAATTAGTAATCTCCACACAAAAACCAACACCGCGAAAAGTGGGTGTACTACAAGCCACAGTCGCTGTATGATCTTGAGACGAGTGATGAGAAACTCCATTCTCAGTGGTCCTTCTTCTGGTTGGCCCATTTGTTCTTCTTACAGCTAAAAGTGGGCAATCGGGATAATTCATGTCTCTTCTTGCCGACTTCACGGTGGCCGCGTACCCCGAGATCACTTATTCACAACTCCCAGCAGAACTGAGACCAGGACTTGCGAGAATGTATGATTTGGTTGTTGGTAGTCAAGTATATAAGGATGGGTCGTGTCCATGAGTGACGAGAATTTGTATCAGCATCCAATTTCAAACAAACCACAACAAGCATACCTTCAAGTTTATACTTTCATCCATTTATCACCATCATGACTTCTTCCAAGCTTATTACTGTCTTTGGAGCAACTGGCTCTCAAGGTGGAAGCGTTGTACAATCCCTTCTCCAGAACAAGTCACAGTCCTTCAAGATCCGCGGGATCACTCGTAACCCGGACTCTGAGAAAGCCAAGGCTCTAGCTAGCCAGGGCGTTGAAGTTGTAAAGGCTGATGGTCTGATCAAACAAGACGTGGTCAAGGCGTTCGAGGGGAGCTGGGGCGTCTTCGTTAATACGAACTCGGATGATCCCGTAAGTCAAGGTGGTCAGCAAGCTAACTCTGGCTAACGTCATATGCAGTCTGTTAACCAGGCAGACGGACCTACTGAACTCGATGTAGGTAAAGACCTTGTAGATGCCGCTGCTGAAGCGGGAGTGCTTCACTTTGTGTATAGCGGCATGGCTTCTGCTTTGGAGATAACTGGAGGCGCTATCTCCAACCGCGCTTTCGACAGTATGTTGTCCTTCCTTCTCTGGCGCTTCTAATGCTAATCATTCCTAGTGAAAAATGCTGTGGGGGAGTATGCCAAGGCACAGGGTGCCTTCGAGACTGTAAACATCGTTAGCCCTGGCTGGTATCTTGAAAACCATTTGGTGGAAGAAATCGCGCCTGTACTAGGCGGGTTTCCATTCTCAGCTGATGGAGAAGGATATTTGACCCTACGTATTCCTCGCTGGGGCGGCAATGATTAGATCCCGTTGATTTCCATCGGAGACGACTACGGTGACCTCGTACATGGTGTCTTCCTCGATCCCAAGAAGTACAACGGGCGTCTGGTCCAAGGCATCAGCGCCAGCGGGACTCCTGAGAAGCTCGTATCTGACTTTGAAAAAGGTATGCACCTTTATGCATTGATATTTGTTCCCTGATTGCTGACCGCTCCATAGTAACCGGAAAGAAAGCGCGGTTCGTGCCCATCGAAGATTGGAAGACCATGGAAACATACGGCGATCCTAGCTTTGAGACGGTCAAGTACATGTTTGGTTTCTGTCAGCACTCTGGAGGCTTGTACTATGGTGTTCCAAACGACCTAGTCACTGCTGGAGATCTGAAAGCGAGGGCGACTGAGACGAAAGGGGCGGTTGGTGGTGGTAAGCTCATGACTCATGAGCGCTTCTGGGGGAAGTACCTTACTTCTTGAACATGGAAGGGCTACAATTCAGGATCATCGATGAATGTCAAATATTGGAATGTCTCGAGGTTATCTTGTTCTGCAATAGTCATTCGTTAGCCATGAGCTGGCCAGTTTGATGGTTGGCCCTCGAGAATTTTGATTTCGTCAGCTGGTGATAATATCTTCATGTCTTCCGAACCAGTTCCCACCACATATCAAGCCAATCTTACTTCAGAAACATTTTAGAATAAGCCTGGAAACAGATTGTTACTTCTCAGATATTGTTTGCCTGTGCGGCTAGGGTGGCTGCATATCGATGAAACAGTGTTGTCTTTCTAGAATTGATCTAGAAGAGAAACATTGGCTAGCGTGCAACGACCCAAGAATAGATAAAGAAGATCTCAAAACAAATTAAGCCGTAAGGCCGTGAATTACTTCTAACTACCATCGGCTACTGTTTTCTCTCCAAGTGTCTACACGCCCCCTAACCCCAAGCATATACTCCTTGATTCCCCAGCATTTGGAACTTGATATTTCCAGGCCTATTATTCCCCTGGATTCTACCTCTTGGCCCCTGTGGCGTATTGATGAAGCCCCTCCAGCGGGTAGCCGATAGTCTAGGCAGTGATTCCGCTTGAGCAGGTTGCTGTGCGTGCCTATAAATTCCCCCACCAGGCACAAAATAATCTCCCCTCCATTACACAACACTCCTCCACAACACCCCCAAAAAGAGTGAACAGTGCACTCTCTTATTTTCTAAAAGCAAACCCGTCATCCTGTCTTTGTTCTCAACTTTCTTCTAGAGTGTTTCCTTCATATCTCGTTATCTGCGGCTCGGCTGAGCACCGTTGCCCTGGTCCCCTCGGGATCCTGCAGACGCGGATAGAAGGAGCAAAGGTTTCTCCTTCACCAGCTATTTTTCTTCTACACAACACCGGGATTTTAGGTACTCTTCACCTCTGCTTTCCAATTGTCCTATTTACTATCTTCTTCCCTTAACATCATAGCTGATCCGGCAGAGATTCAGACTGACGTTGGTCACGGTCATTCTTTCCCACCATCGTTCTTCTATTTATCGTCTACATCCTCCTCTTTCCACGGCACTACTGCCACAGACTTCTTAATATTCCTTTGGGGCCAGGTATCCCATTAAACACTGTCACGCGTTTTACGCCTTCTTTCGTGCACGTCGCCATCGACCTCGCTTTTGCACAAAGCAGAACACCTATCCTGCACTCACCATCGTCTATTGAACTTTTCCAAGTCCCCTACTCATCCATCATACTAATCACCATGGGTGATAATACGGGCAATGATGCAGTGCTCAAGGCCCTTCGGGTAAGATATTCTCGCATTTCTCTCCTACTCCTATAGCACTTGTCACTCTTGCTTTAATCTTTGTACAAGCTTTCCCAAAGCGTGCTTTTTTCATCAGGCGCTCTCCTGTCGTCGGTCCTTATACTCCATTTTCAGTTCTCTCTCGTTCTTCTTCTATGTTCTTGAAAAATGCTGTTAGGCTAACTTACTATCTCTGTTTAGGCGGACTTGGGACGCCAACGCCAGGAAGAACTCCCACTAAGCAACGAGGCAAGGCGTGGGCCGACATTTGCTCCTGATCGGAGGAATGGAACGGACCATTATACCAAGCATCGCAAAGTTCAGCTTCATAGCAAATGGACCTGTAAATTTGACGATGAAGAAACCAGACAGATGGAAGGTCTCGAGGTCGAGGATGCCCGCCCTTGGGCCAGAGGCCTCGCAGCGGAAGCTCTTTTCAACAATAAGATTAGCAGGTAAGTTATTGACCTCAGAACAAAAGGTCGACTGTCTTCTAACCTCTAGTTTAGCGGTCCACCACCTCGTGTCGCCACTCGCAAATCGAACCCTCCATCCCAGCCGAAGAAAAAGGCTGCCGTGGTTGAATTTAGACCACCGAAACAAGAATGGAAAGACTGCGTCCAGAATTTGGTCAAGAGCAGTCCCATTAATTCCCCCCTTGCAGCCAAATGGGCTTATCCGCAAAGCATATCAGCTGCCTCTCCTGCAGTCGCCACGCCTGTTAATGTGGATATGACTGCCAACGGTTCTTCCTCTAACGGCTCTTCTGCAAACAAATCTCTGAACAAAGAAACTGCCAAGGCCGCTCCTGTAATCGGCGCTTCTACCAATGCTACCCCATCAAGCGGCACTTCGCGCGTTCCTCTGACATTCAGCCTACACCAAGATGGATTCGGTTGTAATGACTTGGAGATTGTCCTCGGCAGCGGACAATGCCAGGTTGTTCCGTCCAAAAATGAAGCGCTCAGCTTCATCAGCACAGTTACGTTGAAGATCGACGAGAAGAACGGGGGTGTCCTTGCCCTTCGCAGTGAACCAAAAGGGAATAAGATCCACAATGTGCTCGATATCGACAAACCCGTTCTCGATGGTCAATACTGTGTCGTCAAAGCGAAATCTCAACAATGGCCCTATCACCTTCGATTCGACGCTAATGAGCACGTCAAGGCATTCAAAGACTGTCTGTCAAAGCTCAGAAAGGCGGTTCGTGTTCACCAGAAGCAGGAAAATGAGAACGAACCTCAAGCCGCCAAAACGGAAGTAACGGAGTCCAGTACTGAGGTGAATAAAACGGACGATAACGCGGCGAAGACTGTCAAGAGGGAGGAACTGATCGTGATGGACGACGACTGGGATAGCTCTAATAACCCACAGGTACCCCTTATCCAATCGGCTATCAACCCGATGGTCGAACTCGTCCGCCAATGCCTCGAATACTTCAGCGCCGAGGACAACTTTTGCGCTGGCACAATTGCCGGGATCGAGGATGCTATCCTTGATAAATGGATTGGCGAAGGGTTCCTAAAGGATTGTGATGAGAAGCAGAAGGAGGCATCGCTTGCTATGCTTCGAACCTTTGTGGAAGTAGAGCTGATCCTCACTGGAAAGAAGAAGCCAGGCAAGACTTCAGAGTCTAGCACTGACCAGGTGTCCAATCCCCAAGGCCAAGGTGCGGCCCCTGGGCAGGCGAGCGGCTCTGCCGGACGTCCTGGACGTGGAACCACTCGGGGTTTAGGTTCCTCTTGTTTTGCTAAGAAACCCTTCTCATGCGCAGGTGCTTTTACGGGCCCTCGCTCTCGTCCCCTCCCTTACAAGTAGGGCTCAGGACCATTTTCCGATTCATGAAGGAGGCCTTGGAGGAGACGCGCAATTGTGTTTGCCGTAAGAATTTGAGATTACGGCGCTGGAAGGGAAATCTGGCATCGATTTGAGACTAGGAATGGAGGATATTCCCATTGAGAGGCAAGGAAGTCGCTTAAGCGAGAGATGTACGAAATTAGACAAAGTAATTGAGCAAGTCGTATAAGTCTCTTTTTAGCTTTTCTATGTGCAATGTTTAAGCAGCTATGCTCTTTTGATGACTCTTGTCTTTATAAACTTGCAACAGGTGTCTCGAGTCTTTGTCAAGACCATCACTGGTACTCAGAGCATCGTTTGCCAGCTGCTCAGCCTCCTTGTAACGGTGGAAGAAGTAATGCTCTTCGACGGCATGTATGACCTCCTGGATATCCATCTTGGAAGCTCCGGGTCCAAGAGGTAATTTGACCTTCTGATATATCTGCGCATAATCTGTCAGTTTTGAGTCATTCGCGAGATACATGGATGTTTTACATTGCCATTCTCAACCTTTGCCTCGTAACCCTTCTGGATGGCCTTCCAAGCCTCTTCTGATTGACCTGTACGGCGAGACTTTGTCGCCTCGGCCTCGTCGGCTTCATCAGAGGAGACGTCTGCGAAGGCAAAATTGGCGAGGGGATCTTCTTCATCCATTTTTGGTGCTTGAATCTGTGAGTTGAAAATGAGAAGTGAATTAGACTGAGTTTTTGGAAGTTGGTGATAGGACCCACTTGGGTTTTTGGTGGCAGCCAGATGACAAAGGCAAGCTGTAGCGAAGCTGATTGCAAATTGTATCGAATCTGACATCTCTGTCAAGGAGCAAGTTTTTCTAGTTGGAGCCATAGGTAGTGCTTTTACCTTGTTTACCTCTTCAACGATCATTGTAATAATATTGAGGACCTGTTAGAGTCGTGCTGCTTGTGTAACTGTATATGGAACCATCTCAATGCCGCCAATAGCCAATACATTTTATCTCACTGCTTCCATGGCCCCCCATTATTACACTTATCTCGCTGGAATTTAAAATTGATTACAAATGATACTGTTGTCAGATTGCGATGTTTCAAGAAAGTCGTGTGAGCGGTGCTGTTCTACATCTCTAATGGTCACATCCAAGCATGGAGATCGGGAAAGATCAATAGTTATATCTAGCCGTCTAGTCCGACTCGTGAATTTAAGTCTTCAAATTCTACCTTGGGCGCTCCGTCCCACAATCTTCTGAATAGACTGTTACCTGTTGCATGTACTGCTCTTACAATCTCCCCAAACCTCCCTAGCCCTCATCCATAGATACAGCTATTCATAAACTCTGTATCGTCTCCTTGACTTGCCTGACAACTTGTTTGTTTTTGAAGATCGAGTGATTGTCATCGCACGAAGAAGCTGGTATCGTTCAGCGCTGGTCTTAGCCTCCCACGCATGTCGGCACTTATCGGTTTTGCCATGCCGTTCAAGATTGAACCGAACTCTGCCAATTTCGGCATTACAAATGCGACAAACACACTTAGATATAGACGCGTCAAACCAAAACTTATCATCGGTATCAAAGTACTTCAACATATCGACACTATAGACAAGTCAGTATGCCACTCTGAGCGCATGTTAAATGATGAGAACAAACTCAGGAATTTTGGCATCATGAAGATGTTGGTAGGTGAGTCCATCAAAAGCCTGTTGCCACAGCTGTTGCTCCAGCAGCTGCTCGGGCTGTTGCGTGAATGTTTGCGTGGATGGTTGCCCGAATTGTTGCCCGGATTGCTGGTCGAAGTCCAAAGTCGCATTACAATCAGCATTGTCTGAGGTTACGTTTGTGTCCATGGTCAGGTCATATAGGTCGACACCATTCCCTATGCCATCGCCAAAACTTCCAGCCGTCAGCATCTCTATGTACAATAACTTTCCATAGTCGAGTCCTTTCTGAAGATCGCGTCGACCTGAAGCGAAAATCGCCGAGCAAGGAGGAGACCATCGCCTTTTTCTAGGCGAGAGCTACATAGTGGTATGATTCTCGTATAGAGAAGAAACCACGGATTTATCTGACTGCCCTTTTCTTTTTTTTTTTTTTTGCTCTATTTGCATGCTGCAAATCGCTATCCTTCTCAGCTCTCCTGTAGACTGTACACTGGTACTCTACACATTTGGACGCGATCTGCGGTGCTTCTATTCTATGGACTTGAGAATGTCCAGGGCAGTTGGCTCGAGTCTTACAACACGGATGAGTGCTCTGCCGTCTCCATTGATATCACCATTGCTGGTGGAAGGTAGCATTTAAAATAGTTCTCGTTCTCCGATAGCACCGCCTGCCTGCAGAACCCTCCCATTAGATCAGTACGGGGGACGACATCTTACCAGTTATCTAGGGGTTGTCCTAGACTATTCGGAAAGCCTTGGTTGAACTCGGAGGTTGTGGTTTGCCAGTCGAATTGACTAGGATACTGAGAGGCTGCCGGGTCGAAGGCGAACGACATGTTTGCTGGATCGAAGGTAAGCATTTGGTCTGCCAGATAGGGTGCAACGAAACAACCACTCTCAAGGGCTGATTGTTCGTCGTCATCGGCAACGGAGTGGGTGAAGGGGGACTGTGGAGGAGTTTGGTCAGACATGATGTGTAAGAAGAAGTAGATAATCGAGAGGTCGCAAGTCAAAAAGTGCAAGTCGGGGCTGTCCCGTTATACTGATCAGAAGAAATAATTTAGAGTCTCTTGCTTTGGGTAGATGTTGGTAAGGTTATGACAGAAAGTGATTGAGTGTGAATAAGAAAAGAACGAGGAGAGTAGAGGAAGAGCCGGGCCTTTAAATACATACGGCTGCCCAATTACGCGTATGGAAATGCGAAACTGACACGCGGTAACGTGACTTGTTGTGGGAGAGGAGGAGGAGGAGGAGGA